>JAUTBS010214001.1:0-11614 GCA_032361285.1 Aequorea victoria | reverse complement strand
AATTTAATTTTATTAATCAATGTTCGTTTAAACAAGGTTTTTAATTAATTCATTTAAAAAAAATATTATTTTAGAATTATTAAATTTTCTATTTAGTTTATTTAATATCAATTATTAAGTGAATAAAAATAAAAATAAAATTTTGATCCACCCTATCCTTTAACCAAACACAGCCTTAACAAAACAAAAACAAAAAATGGAAGAACACAGTGAACCCGCCAATCACTGGTTTTTCCGATTTTGCTCCGATTTGCTTCGTTCTTCATCTGTTCATGGATTCTAATGATGTAGGAACATGTTTTTGGATGTTTTACACACTTTTTATTAGATTCAATTTTTGTCCTAACGGATTAAATCGCGAGATAACGCAAGGTGATATACATATATATATTTTATATATAATTTCATGTAATTCGAATTTCTTAATTGTTTTCTGGTTTGCTATTCGTTCTAGTATTCTAACAACATGGTAACTAGTTTCTCTACGTGTTTCGTGATCCTAAATAAATTTCGGTGTCCCTAATCTCATACATTCTATATGTGTGTGATACAATTTATGTGTATATATATTCTGAATGAACGAAGAACAGAGGGCGACTTACTCGAAACACTCCTCAGAGATGAAGATCCAAACGAAGGAGAAGAAGAGAGGGATGGTTGGTGCTCGGAGAGTCGATGATGGCAAGGACTTGGGAGTTCGGCAATGGAGGTGCTGAAACAAGGAGGAGTTGATGAACTGTGTTTTTTTTTGGGGCGAGGAACAGAACCGAGAGAGAGCCTAGGCTTTGAGCTTGAAGTCGTGCGAACGAAAGGGATTGTGATTCATATACATAAGGCTGGATTCGACCCCAAACGATAAGGGGAATCCCAGATCTTCGCAATCCGATTCAAAAAAAATAGGGATATGGGTTGCTAAATTCAACAGCTTCCAAAAATGACGAAATACCCATATCGAATTTCTGATTTCTATTTTCCTTTCATTTTATTCCTTCTGTGTATTATTCAAATTAAAAATGTTCTTTTATCTAATCAATTCAATTTAGTTAAGTTAATTTAATTGAAGTGTAATTTAAGTTTTAATTTAAATTAGAGAACTTTTCTTACTTAATTAAATCATATTTTATTTAACTAATTTATTTTATTATTCAACTAATTAATTTATAATTCAGTTAAATATGTTTTAAAAATTTAAAATTTTCACGAATTTTACAAAAAAACATTTTGTCGGTCGTTAGGGAGAGAGAGAAAAGAGAAGTTTTTAGAAGACAAAATAGATGGAGAATGAGAGAAGTCGCGAGGAAGTTCAAGAAGAACAGAGAAGGAGAGATTCAGAGAAGAAGAAATAGAAAAAGAGGAGTTATTGTCCTGCCATTATTGTGTTCCATCGAGCTTCTTCGAGGTAAGAGCCCAGTTTCCTTAACTTCTAAGTGTTGAATATCGTAGAATACCTCCCTTAGTCGAAGTGAATGGCTCTTTCTCCCTTAGTTTCTTTAACTCTAGAAACATAGACTCTTTTTGGTCCATTGTGGAATTTTTTGGTATTGGGTAAGAATTAGGAGTTTCGGTTCAAAACCTTGGTAGAATGACTTTGGTGGGGAGTGTTGGGAGCTGGAAGCCCTGGAGATGGAAAAAGGGTAGGTTGTGGGTGTTGTTGAGCCTTGAATGAGGACGAGAAACTACATCTTTCCACCCAAAGAGAGCATTAAACCAGTTTCTTGGTCAAAAATAGAGCACCAGTGTTTTATCGTAATTCGAGTCTACCCAAGTGATTGTGGTGTCGACTCATGCCTCACCTGCTCTCGGTTCTTTTAGCAGGAGGGGATTTGGGTCGACATAGTGTGGGCTGTGAGTTGACCCTTAAACATTCAGCTCTTGGTAGTTTGACAGGTGGGGAAATAGGTCGACTCATGATGTGTGTGTGTCGACTCACGATTGTTCCACTCTCAGTAGTTTAACAGGCGGAGGGTTGCATCGACCCAAGTGCTTAAGGTGTCGACTCAACCATTGGATGGTAGGCCTTGAGTCGAGGCCGATCGACACCCACGTCGACCCAAAGCCCCACCAGCTGGCTGTGTGAGTCGACCCGATGGAAGAGTGTATCGACCCAAGCCCTTTGAGTCGACCCAATATGGGTCTGAGTCGACTCAAATTGGAGAAAATGATGTTGTTCCAGTGGTGTTTTGGGACGGTTGTAGACCCTTTTGGCCCTAAGTTTCTTTATGGAATATATCACTAATATGCCTATTTAACTCATGAAAACATTGAAGGGTAGAATTATCTAAGACTAAGAGAAGTCCTAATGTATAATTGTTGTGAATTATAGGTCCCAGAAGAGTGTTGGAGGAGGAAGGCCAGACACATCGTAATAGTGAAGACATAGCTTGAAGCTTTTGGTACAAAGGTGAGAGTGACTAGTCTTAATTAAAATAAAATGGGAAATATGTGTGTTCTTATCAATGTTTTACCAACTTGTGTGTGTGTAATCTCATGTTACTTTTAAAGATGGGTGTTGTGTGAAATGTGGTTGACAAATTATAACTCTTATGCAAGCATGTTTTATGAAAAGAATGATTAAATTATAATGGTGTGATCTATCAAATGTTTTGCTTGAAGCGTGCCAAGTTATTACGGGTAACCATCCCGAGCTCCAGGTGCGTAGAGGGCACAATAGCCATAGTGGCATTTCCCATAATGGGTGTGTGGTGGCTTATCCACAAGTGTGGCCTTTTAAGGCAATCTTTATTAGTGTGAATTACCTGAGTTGCAGGTAAGGTTGCGCCTACCACTGGTGACATGATAAGTGGCCCTCCTACACGTCACTCTAAAATAGAAACGTTGTAACGAGGTTACAGTACCGTTGGAACACCTAGTAATGAGGTTAAACGACTACTTGGCCGTCGGATAGCGTGTGTATATGTGAGCGTTTGTAGTTGTGAGACAAATGTGGTGGTTTACTTCATGTTGTGAAGTTTATATGAAATGTTGAAAATGAATCTTTTCTATGAAGTTGTGAGATGTGAGAACTCATTTTAGGGTGTGAGTAAAGAATGTTTTATCTAATGCTTTTGATACTCCTATATCATGTCTTGTTTCATTTTAATACTAAGTCACTCTCCTGTAACCTTTTGGTTGCAGATCCTAGCATGGGGTAGAGGCCAATCCACATATGCCGAAGAATGTATTCAAGGAAGACTTCATATTTCTGAGAAGAATGTTTATTTCATTTGGGTTGTAATTATATAATATTGGAGCACTGTATGGTTGTATGGATATTTGGCATGGTGTGTCCCTCATGCTGACATCATTGCTGTTTGGTTGATCACAACTTCGTAAGAGATTAATTTAATCTGCTGGATTATGTCTATAAATGGTGAGTTCTGTTGGCTGTCACCCCACTCCGAGTAGGAATACTTACCATCGGGGGAGTGGGCGTGACTTTATCTGTATTAAACTTCAAACATTATGGAGAAATTTTCATAATCTAGTAATAAAGAAAACCAATCTATTCAAGAATTACTTTCCCAAGTTGTTGGGATCGTTAATCAAATTAAAAGTTATGGAGATACCCTTCCAGATAAGAGAAATGTTGAAAAAGTCTTAGGAGCTTACGTGCAAAATTTGAACATATTATTCCTGCCTTCTCTAAACTTACTCGACATGAGCTAATGAGTTCTCTCAAGGCATATGAACAAAGAATGAGCAGGTTTACAAATCAGTCATTGGAGCAAGCATTTTAATCTAAAGTCAAAGCTTGAGAAATTCAGCAAGAAAATCAAGGAAGTGCTTCATTTAAAAAAGGAGACACGTATGGAAGAGGACGTGGAGGCCAATATTTATTTCAACCTTGGAACAAAGGAAGAGACGTCGACAATCACAAGAATCCCAATGGTAATCCTAACACTCATTGTATTATTTGTAAAAAAAAGTCTAATCATGCATCTAAAGATTGCAGATTTAGATGCAAGAAATGAAAGATTTCAAATCACTCCCAACGAGAATGTTGGTTTAATAACGAAAAGAATAAAGCTAATATTTTCAGAAGAAAATGATGCAGAATAATTCTTTTTTTGCATGAATGCCCAACAATAATAAAAAAATATTTGATATTTGGATAGTGGACGCAGTAATCATATGACAGGCAACTGCAAGATCTTTGTGCAGGTAGATGATAAAATTTCTTATCAAGTAAAGTTAGGTGATGGAAAACTAAAAAGTGTTAAAGGAAAGTGAGTGGTCGCTCTACACAAAGGGAGGTAATAGAAAATTAATTTCAGATATTTTTTATGTTTCGGGGCTAACTCAAAACGTATTAAGTGTGGGGATTTTACTACAAAAAAGTTGCGTAGTAAACTTTAATAATGGTGAATGCAGAATTAATGGAAAAAAAATTATTGTGGCAAAAATCAAAATGGCCCCAAATAATGTTTTTTCTCTAACAAGGCCACTGAAAGAAAATTTTTCCCTTAAAAGTGAAAATACCAATGATCCTATCTCTGTCATTTGAGATATGAACATTTGAAATATAAAGACTTGAGATTGTTAAAAAATAATAACATGGTTAAAGGGCTACCTGATATTTATAAAAATTGATAAAGTTTGTGAAGGCTGTATTTATGAAAAAATTAATAGATTTTTATTTTCAAAATTTTATTGGAAAGCAAAAACTCTATTAGAGTTGGTGTATGCAGATATATGTGGTCCTACTAGGACTCCATCTTTTCGTAACAAGAGATATTTTCTTCTCTTTGTTAATGATTATACTCGGATGATGTGGCTATATTTTCTTAATAACAAATCGAAAGATTTCTCTGTATTTCTCAAGTTTAAAGCCTTGGTAGAAAGGCAAAGTGGCGGGGAAATGAAGATGTTGCGGACAGATCGTGGCGGAGAATTCATCTACACTCCATTATGGAATTACTGCAAAAAGAAAGGGATCAGGAGGCAACTCATAGTTGGACATATGACTCAACAAAATGGAGTGGCAGAACGAAAGAACCAAACCATTGCAGAGATGGCACAAAGTATTTTAAAAGGTAAAGGTCTTCCTAATAAATTTTGAGTAGAAGCTATCAATACTACAATCTACATCTTAAATCGCTCTCCTACGAAGACTGTCCGAAACAAAACACCTTATGAGGCATGGCATAAACAAAATCCCCAGGTAAATCATGTTAGAGTATTTTGATGCATTGCATATGCCTTAATTCCATTAGAAAAAAAGAGAAAACTTTGATGAAAATGGAGAAAATCATATATTTATTGAATATAACAATGAATCCAAATGATATAATTTGTTTAGTCCAAAGACAAATAAATTGGTGGTATCTCGAGATGTCATATTTTATGAAATGACAAGATGAAAATGGGAGGATAATTTCCTATAAGGATTTAAATTTATTGAAGCAACAAAGGGACAAAAATTTTCAACTCTGGGCCAAAGTCTAAATCAAAACCCGCATATTAGCCCAAGCTTAAGTCTAAGAACTGACTCGCTTGAAAGCTTATCATCTAAAATTTCTGGTGTGCCGACATGAAAGGTACGTTCTTTAAGGGATATATATGAATCTTGTGATGTTGTATTTTTTTCTTGTGAACTATAGAATTATAAAAAAGCTGTAAAAGAAGAAGTCAGTGAAAAGAAGTGGATGGGAAAATCGCAACTATTAAAAAGAATCACACACGGGACTCGTTGACTTACCTGAAGGTAAAGAAGTGATTGGAATTAAATGGGTCTACATGACAAATTATAAAGAATGTGGAACAATCTAGAAGCACAAGTCTCGCTTAGTTGCAAATGGCTACTCATAGCAGCCTGGAGTGGACTTCAATGAAACATTTGCTCTAGTTACTCGAATGGAGATAATAACAATAGTCATTGCTTTGGCCGCATAATATGAGCTTCTAGTATATCTGCTTGATGTAAAATAAATTTTTCTCAATTGTGAACTTGAAGATGAGGTGTCTGTGGAGCAACCACATGGGTACGTGGTCAAAGAAAAAAAGGTAAGGTATATCGACTTCAGAAGGATCTATACGAATTAAAGCAAGCACCCCGAGCCTGGAATAATAATATTGACAAGTATTTTTGTCAAAATGAATTTCAGAGAAGTCAAAGTGAACCATCATTATATGTTAAGAAAAGAGGTACGCAATAATTTCTCATTGTTTGCCTATATATAGATGATTTGATTTATATAGGCACTAATTCAATAATGGTAGAAGATATTAAAAGAGCTATGATGAAGGAGTATGAGATGATAGATCTTGGTCTTATGAGATATTTTCTCTGTATTTAAGCAAGAAAGTCCAAGGAAAAGATATTTACCTCTTAAGAAAAGTATCTTAAGGATTTATTAAAGAAATTTTGAATATCTAATTGCAAGTCAGTCTTTACTCCTATATCTTCAAATGAGAAGTTGAAGCTCAATGATGGATCAAAAAGGGTTGATGCTACCACCTACTGGAGATTGGTGGGGGTCACTAAATTATTTAATAAATACCAGACCAGATATTGTATATTCTGTCAATCTTATTTCCAGATTTATGCACGAATCAAGCAAGCTACACTATGCAGCAGTCAAACGAATTCTTCATTTTTTTCAAGACACGAAAAAACTGAGCATTATGTATACAAAAGAAAATGACAAAACTTATTAGCTATACGGACAGTGATTGAGCAGGGTCAATAGATTATCGAAAGAGCACTTATGGCTATGTATTTTGCCAGGATGAAAGATTATATCATGTAGTTCTAAAAAGCAATAATTTCTCTATCATTAGCAAAAGTAGAATATATTGCAGCTATAGATGCAACATGTGAAGTGGTATAGCTAAGAAGAATTCTTTTTTATATGGAGCATAAGGAAGAATATTGTAGACACCCTATTTTGTCAAGCCCTAATATTTAAATTCGTTAGTATGATTCGGGCTCGATAATGAAAACAGGAAGCACGACATGTCGAATATCAAATTAGGAGAGCTAAATTTTGTCATTTAGAGAACTGAGATCATCCCACCTTTTAGAAACTCTTTTTTTTTTCAAAACAAAAATCCCTAACCCTATTCCATGATATTTTCAAGAAATATCTAACTTTGTTTTAATTCCAAAATGTTTTAAAAAAAAACTCCTAATTGTTTTTATCCAAAAATCCCCCAAATACATCATTAATCCCGAAAGCCCAAACCTTTTTCGAAATATTTTAAATCTAAAAAGGTTTTACAGAAATTCAAAATCTTTAAGTCAAAATTTGGTTTTAAATAAAAAATAATCTTTTTTAAAAGAAAATTTAAAACCTTTTTTAAAATAAAAAATCTTCTTCCAAAAAAGCCCAATATCCTTTTTAATCAAAAGAATTTTAACAATATTAAAAATAAAGAGTTCCTCGGCTTGGGACTCCTTCAAATAAAAGGATTTTCGGAATTTGAACTCTTATTTTTTTAATAATTATCCAAAAAAATACAAAAGGCAAATTAAAAATAAGCCCGAACCCCTCAAGGAAGGTCAGACACACCAAATGCCCCCGTGGAGAGGCCACGGTAAGCCGGACCGGCTTTCCCCCCGGTCCTGACTTTTTGGCTTTTTGTTTCGTAATTTTGGCTTATCCCGACCCCCGAGACCCATATCGAGTCTAAAAAATCATGAAAGGAGTTTGGGATTGACTCTCTTAACTCCTATATATGAACAAAGACTCCTTCGAGAGATAAGGACGCGTATGAGAGTACTGAAAAACTCTGACTAACCCAATTTACACAATTATTTTGTCAAACCCCAGCGATACGGACTGAGAAATTTCTAAAATCTCAAAAAAATTTAAGTCTACAACCCTTAGAAACCATAATCCCGGCAATCCTGCGACTTTAGACTCACAATTGACGGTTCAAGCGACACGATATTCAGCAACAAATTCAAAAGTAAGGAAAGTGAGAGCAAGGACAGATCACACGGGAGAATTTCCATATTTTGCGTTTGAATATATTTTTCTCTATTTTTCTTCTTTTCAAAGATCATAAATCTGATCTATGTTGTAAAGGGACTAAATAGATGTCTCTCTTCAAATCTCTCATATCTTCTAGAAAGCCTAATTTTTAGTTAAATATGAAAAACAGTTGATCGTCCATTCATCATTTAGTCACCTTATAATGTGATCGTCGATTTTCTCTTCTTCTTTTTGTTTTTCATTCTCGTTCTTCATTTTGTTCATAGGGTTTGAACACGAATCTTTTGAAACGTAAGAAATACTTAGCGAATCATTAACCCTCGTTGTTGTATTTATTTCTTTTTGATTTTTGGGTGATGTCAATAATAGGTTAGTTGCGAACAACGATTCATTAGGTATTGTTATGGATTTCAAATATTCACGTTGTTGTTTTTTTATTTGTTACATATTCTTTCTATATTTGTGAATAGTTGGTTTGCTTTAAATCTTCTGTATATATGTTTGTATGTGTTTAATCCTCTTTTAATGGCGAGACAATAATAATTCTTGTGAATGGTCGTTCGGACTTGAAAATCTCCAAAATCATAGTTTTCATCACAAAAATATGGGATTTCTCATTTTTATGGTTTGTTGAAAAATTAAATCATTTTTATTGATAAAAATTGAATGAATGTTATTTTTTAGGAAAAGTACCAATTTTTTTTAAGGATAATGAAAACCCTAAAAAAGAGGGATAGGTCTTTGATATATTCTGAAAGTTTAAAGATTAATTTTCAACCAAACCATTTTTCCTAAGAAATTATTTTCAATCAAGACATCTCTTTTGTTAAAGATAATTAAAATTCCTAAAATAAGGGAGGGACCCTATCATTTACAAAATTTTAGAAAATTTCCAAATTCATCTCTTTTCTCCTTCTCATTCTATTATAATTTTTCTTATTTGTTTATTAAAACCCCTAGAGGGGACTACCGTGGTCAACCTTAAGGTGATTTTTGATCAAATTAATCTTAAAATAAAATGTTAGGTTGTCCTTTTTGCGGATATGTTATTCTTGCTATAGTATGTGCTATCCACTAATTGAGGTAAGAATATCCCTATTTAATGATAGTTTATTTCTATTCTAATTCCGGATTATTTAATCTTCTTCATTCTTATTTTTATCATAACTGACATTCATGCATTTGGGCTCAATTGGACTTAATTATAAACTAATAATTGATGAGTAGAGGCTGGCGTAATTGCCAGGCGAGGTGGGTGCTAACCTATTCCTACTTTGTATCTTAACCCCCGAGCTGAGTTCTTTAGTAATAAAAGGGCTAAGCCTTATCTATAATGGACTTATTTCGAGGAAATGGTTATTGGACCTTAAAATCAAGTGGCGACTCCTATTTTAAAAGAACCTCTGATTTTTTCTCTCTGTCTATGTGAAAAAATCAAAAAATTGTCAATTGGATTCAATGTGGACTTTTTAAAAATAAAATAAATTCATTGACTTGTGGGCTTCAGAACAAAAAAAGCTAATTGATCATTATTCTATTGTTAGAGTCGGTATACATTGGGCTCAAAGAATTTGGCGAGAACTAGTCCGCAGGAATCGTATCCTTATGTCCCAATTTTAATAAAGAAAAAAGAAGATGAACCTTTGGGCTTGCATTCTATCTTTTTTCGGCCAACTCACAGTGGCAACTCTGTTGGCGACCACGAGAGGGTTAAACTCCAAAGAAATCATTTGTTTATCTTGAAGCCCATTAGACCTTCATATCATTTTCATTTTAAGTATTTTTGGCCCTAAGATTCTTGAAGCCTCCTCAGTGCAACCTCATGGATCTAGGCCATCTTCTCTGGACCCATACGTTTTAGGTATATCAAAAATGAGTCAGAGTTGTATTGATCAAATCTGTCGCCATTCGCACATGGCGTGCACCCATGCTAACGGATTGATAGATGGTGCACCCTCACTTTCTCTCCTAAGAAGGATAACCCTTGACTACCTGGCTTTAGTCTATGTAGATAAACTTTAGAACTTATTCGATAGGACAAGAAACATTATCTTAAGATCATTTTCTTATCTTTTATGCTTAAAGCCTATGTAAAAAATTCAAAACTTATAAGATATACATGATGCTTGTCAAATAAACTTGGATTTTATCTTATACGCATTAACATTTATCAGATGAGCCTAAAACTTATCTCGTATGCTTAGATGGTTATGTGATAAATCCAAAATTTATCTAATATGCCCGAGATATATTCAGTATCTATCATCATAAACTAAAAACTTATCTCTTACGCCTTGATACTTATCCAATGTGCCTAAACCTTATCTCATATGCCTGAATATTTTTATCGAATATGGATAAGTTATCTAATAAACTTGATGCTTACCTAATAAGCTGGCAGCATATCTATGTGAACCTTATCTGGGCATTTTCTTACAATAAAACTATAGAGTAAGTCCCCCTAGGTCCGTAATCTTTGCTCTTTGAGGTTATACCAAAATAATATGAAGAAATAGTCGACAACAATGAACTCATAGGTGAAGAAGTATCACAAGGCATCAAGGAATGTAGAAAATCGTGTTAGATATGCAAGCAACACTGACCTAATTAATAATGAATCAGTTTCCACCCCAGTAGCTTCCACTAGGGTTGAATCATCCACCGCTACAATTTTATGATTCAGCTAATCTAGTAAGAGCAATACTTAACCTAGTGAATGATCTGGCTGCAAATCCGAACTTAATGAAGCCAAACTTGGCCAAATCCAATGTCACTCCACCAATCCCCGATCTAATCTTGGCCAAAATACCCGCAACAAATCCTATCTTAAATCTAATAGTTGAACCAACTCCTACCAATGATCAAGTTTGGAAGGCTAAACTAGAAAAGATTGAGACCATTTTGAGTAAGACCAAGGGAATTGAAGACTACATACTTGATGTGGAAGGACTCTATTTGTTTTCTAGAGCCAAGCTGCTATAAAAATTCAAAATGTCGGTTATGGGAAAGTTTGACGGAACTGGAGATTCAAAGATTCATCTTAAGATGTACGTAGGTGCCTTAAGGGTTATGGACATTGACAATGAGTTGTTAGCTCAACTATTCCAACAAACCTTTATTGGGGCAGCCTTGAGATGGTTCTTCGCCATGGACACAGTTAAGATCCGAACCTGGGAAGCCATTACAAATGCTTTTGTAGCACAATATTCATAAAACCTACAACTTGATGTTACCATCCAATAGTTGGAGACCACCTGTCAAGATGCAAAAGAGGCTTTTGTAGAGTTTTTGAAGAGGTGGTGGGTCAAGGCTGTCATGATAACCAATAAACCTACAAAGAAAAATCATGTTCAAATGGTCGTAAAAAATTTATAATATCAGTATATGAAGAATTTAGTAGCTATGCCGATTGCTACGTTTGAACAATTGTTCGACTCAGAAAATCAGGTAAAAGATGCCATGATGGCCAGAATGTTTGAGAAATGTGAAAAGGACCAAGGGGATTTAGGTTTGCAAAATAATAAAATGATGCTCATTGACAATTATCTCACGATAAAGGATGTTCTTGAAAAGATCAACATGAAGTTATGCACAATAGGTTCTGTTGGCCTAAAAGCCTTTTTCAATCATGCCTTTGTTTTTGGTTTTGATTATAACAACATTGATTTGTTGTTGCT
>JAUTBS010213890.1:0-11616 GCA_032361285.1 Aequorea victoria | reverse complement strand
ATTAGTGCACACACTCATCTTAGTTGTTAAAGAACGCTTCCGCATCTAAGTTTTAACTAAGATTTAAAAGAGTTTAAGAAGCCTTAAGTTTGCCTATAACCTATTCACCCCCCCTCTAGGTTTAATATCTGGGTCAACATTGTACATACTTGACATGGGAGGTATATTCTTGACTCTATTCAGAAGGTACGAGATTACAGACTACTAGCCCATCTTTTATCACATATTGTTTCTTAGAAACTTCCATTTAGGACAAGCACCTTGTAAGATTATGTGCTTTATTTTGATGATTGATTTTGATTGATTAGTGTAGATTATCTCTTTCCTTTTGGTATAAGTCATGTATTTGTCACCCACATTTTTTTTCTCTCTTCCAAGACTTTTTGAGGTTGTCCCGAGCTTCAACAATGTTGGGCCGTGTCCCAACATTCTCTTTTTCTATAAGTTGGGTCTTTGTCACCCGCATTTCTTTTCTCTCTCTTGAGACTTTTTGAGGTTATCCCAAGCTTCAACGACGTTGTGCCATGTCCCAACATTTTCTTTTGGTATAAGCTGAGTCTTTGTCACCCATATTCCTTTTCTCTCTCCTATGACTTTCTGAGGTTATCCCGAGACTCAACAATGTTGGGTCGTGTTTCGACGTTCCCTTTTGTTAGAAGCCAGGTGTTTGTCATCCGCATTCATTTTCTCTCTCCCAGGACTTTCCGAGGTTGTCCCGAGCTTCAACAACATTGAACCGTGTCCCAATATTCCCTTTTGTTATAAGTCAGTTCTTTGTCACCAGCATTTTGTTTCTCTCTTTCTGGACCTTCTGAGGTTGTCCTGAGTTTCAATGACGTTGGGCCGTGTCCCAACATTTCCTTTTGCTATAAGCTGAGTCGTTATCACCGGTATTCTTTTCCTCTATCCCAGGACTTTCCGAGGTTGTCCTGAGCTTCAATGTTGTTGGGCCGTGTCCTGACATTTTCTTTTGCTTTAAGTTGGGTCTTTGTCACCCGCATTTCTTTTCTCTCTCCTAGGATCTTCTGAGATTGTCCTAAGCTTCAACGACTTTGGACCACGTCCCAACATTTCTCTTTTTCTTTAAGCTGGATCTTTGTCACCCGCATTCTTTTTCTCTCTCTTGGGTCTTTCCGATGTCCTTCTGAGGTCTTTTCAAACCTCACAAATGTTGAGTTTCATTCCAATGCCTTCTTTTTCACAAAAAAGTTGGGTCCTTGTTGCCCGCATATCCCCCTTTTACCTGAGATCGGGTTGAGCTTGTAAAGCTTTGTAAAAGCTCATCGTTCTCGGACCCCTATTCTTTGTTTGTTGTCCTTCTTTTGTTTTTTTTAACCGGGTCTTTGTTACCCGTGCGTTATTTTTCGCTCCCTACCCTAGATTTTTTCTTTTTCCCCTCGAGGTCACCCCAGACTTCTATGACGTCAAGTCCCATTCTGATACCCTTTCTCTCTTTTTTATCTTTCAGGAGGTTCCATAGACCTATCATTGCTCCACCAAGCTCTAATTTCATACGCATCTGGACCAGATCTCCAGGCGGATGACTTCAAAGAGTAGACCCTGATTCGACAGAAATATCGATGGCAAAAGATAACGCCAATACTGCCTTATTAAAAGCCCTTTTAGACATGCATAGGGCTTAGAAGGGCATGACTCTTAGACTCCACAATCAGGCCCAAGCCTAGTGTCAATGCCCGATAGAGATTCAGGCTCTTCAGGTCAATCAAGTGCGACGTTTAGGAGGACAAGGCCTAGAAGATGGGATTGTTGACTATCCCCTATGGGAAAACAATCTGCAAGATGCCAAAATGTTACTGGGAGTTGGACCCATTAATATTATACTTGCAGCAGGTATGGTGGATCCTGCCCTAGCCAGAGAGACACTGCTAGTTGAGAAAGTTTACAAGTTGGAAAAAGTGCTAAGAAGGGCAAAAGGGATAGATGAATACATGTTGGACATTGGAGGCCTTTGCCTTTATCCTAACACCAAGATCCTGGACAAGTTCAAGATGCCAGATATAAAGAAATTCGATAGCACCGGAGATTCCCAAATTCACTTATGAATGTACGTCGGTACCTTGTCAGCCATGGGGATCAATGATCAATTGAAGGCACAACTGTTCCACAGGCCTTTGTCAGGAGCAACCCAAAAGTGGTTCCTATCCTTGGAAGCCATCAAAACTAGGATATGAGAAGACATTGCTACTACCTTTGTCGATTAGTATAACTATAATGTCCAGCTGGATGTGACTACTTGAGAGATGAAGACCACCAAGCAGGATCTTAAGGAAGCCATTGCAAATTTTCTGACCCGTTAGAGGGGAAAAACTGCAAAGATGACTAATAGACCGATAAAGAAAGAACGGGTCAGAATAGTGGTAAAGAATCTCATCCCCAATTCAAGAAATATCTGATCACTCAGTCGCTCATGACCTTTGAGCAACTATTTGATGTTAGGGCCCAAATCGAAGATGCTATAGACGATGGACTGATAGACAGTGATGACTACGTTGGATCTGATTAGCTTGAGGGTAGTTCTCAAGGTGCTTGGGTCTAAAACGATGAAAGACGATGAATTGACACAAAGGGGAGGGGGATGCCAATTGATCACGAATGTTGCTTTATTGATTTTATGATCTTGGGTTATGTATGACGTGGGCCACGAGTCAAAGAAGCTTTAGTCTTTTTTTTCCTGAGTCCAAATATGTTAATTGTTAGTTTTTTTTTAATTTTTTTTGAAATTCTACCTCGAGTCTTTTGTCATGACCTATATTTTGTTTTCAAAATAAATTCTTTTTGAAAAGAAAGAAAGAAAACAATTGTTCCCATTTTGCTCTGCCGAACGAAACGGGTGAACTTTGACATTCCTAACATTGAAAAAACAAAGAGCTGAAAAGTGCACCTATCTTTCCACTCTCGTTAAAAGAAGAGAAGAGTAAAAAGAATGTGAGAACATTTCTCCTTGAAGGAGGTTAAGGCCTGATTCCCTTCAAGGTTATATGGAAACCCAAACATTTGAGGTTTTTACCGGCATTTTCTCAAACTTTTCTTTTCCTCATAGAGAGATATTTCTAATTCACAATGAAAGAAAATAAAATAATAAAATCAAGTATTGAGGGTGATCCCTGAGAGATCAAAGTTAACTCCATGAAACCTTCTTGAGAAACACCAATGATTTTAGATTTACTAACGGGAACACGTGGAAGTCTCTCCCATAAAGATCAGTCTTGAGTTTGGAATCATGCCATCAATTGTCGGAGGAAGAAATTTCAAAAGATCATTTATTATTTTTGAGGGGCACATTTTTAGCCAAGTATGCGGGAAAGTCATGACTTCGTTGGACACATGATTTTTGAGTGAAAGAAGAAGTTCGATTGGCTGAAAATTCAAAAAGGCAGTCCAAGTAAAAGTTAGAGTTAAAAAAAAGGGGAAGCAGAAAAGAAACTCACTAGACAGAAAACCCAAAAAGGCAGCCTAGGCATATTTGAAAAAAAGAAAAGAAAAAAAGAGAGAAAACTCAATTCATGACATCATTTTTGCTCACAAAGCTCGTCACTTACAAACTTCATAAAGAGAGGTGAAAACTAGTTGAGTCAATACAAGCATGAAAGTCTGCTTAATCATGTGTTTGGACACTTATAATTTAGTTGTGCGACTCAAAGTGAAGAAAGACCATCATTTCTACTATCCAGATATTTTACAAATATCTCTTGTCAACCTAATTGAGCTTACAAAACTTTCTTTCAAAATCATGTTAGCCAGTCATCCTCCACACTAGGGAAAATGAAAATATAGAGAAAGGAATGGAGGAAGGAAAATAAAAGAGAAATGGAACGAATAAGAAAATAGAAAGAAAGAAAGAATGGGGAAATCTATGACAAAAAAAGAGAAAAAGAAAAGGAAGAGAAGAAAAGAAAAGAAAAATAATAAGAAAGTATGAAAGGGGGACAAACGGTAAGAAAAGGAAAAGCCCCCAACCAAACAAGGTTGAAACTAGGGGTAAACGAGATATGAAAGATGGCTAGTGATCCGACGTTTAAATGACCAAAAATAATAATTACATAAACCGAGTAAAAATAACTACTCTGTAAAATAGTGGTTAAGATTGAATATCGTTCCACATGGACAATGAAGCCTAACTATTTAATTTCTAATTAATTCTTCAATTAATTCGAAAGAAGGATACACGAATGTGAAGGTTTGATTAATCTAGTGAAATAAATTGAAATAGAATTTTACTAATTGAAAGAGATCTAGAGTTTTTGAATCCACCTTAACCTTTTATTCATAGGTTTTATCTTTGTTTTAGAAATTCTCAAACGAATCATTCAAAGCATCATTATGGTTACAAGTCTTAATGATGCTACTAAGAGGGTTCAGATGAATATGAAGCAGTATAGAATATCTAGATCGACACGAGTTGTTCAGAAGTAGATTATAGCACAACTCGTCATCTCTTAAATATATCTTATCTCAATATACATTCATCGATAAAAGAAAACCACTTATAACATTCATTATCCAAATCACAGAAAAGAATAATGATAAAAAACCTTTTAAACTTTAAAAACCATTCTTGAAACACAAGAATCATCAAGAAAAGTCATACAATCAATGATCCCCAAGAAAATCCATTCTAAAACTGAATAAAAGCTACATTACAAGAGTTAGGGTTTCATCGAAACCCTAGATGAAGAATCTAGTTGCTCATTGTTGGAAGAGATGGTGTCGATCCAGATGTGAACACCATTGAGATCCTCACTCAAGCCTCCGTCTTTGACCTAGCCGTCATCTTCTTCTCTCAAAGTTTCAAAACACCTATAACAGAGTCTAACTCCTTATATACCCCCTTTCAGAAATCGAGTAAATAAGAAAAAAACATTTTCCTTGAATTTCCGCAGAACATCCAGACGCTGGTGAGGCGCGTCTGGACGTTTTCTTCTAGTGCAATTTTTAGTCCCTCGAGTGTCCGAATGCTGGTGAGGCGCGTTCGGACGTTTTCGTCCAGTGAGGTTTCCTCAACCCATTTTTCAATATTTTCTACCTTTTTAGTCCATTTTCTCCATTCGATCATGTACCTATTGTTGCACACCAACACTACTAAAACATGTATTAAATTAATGGCTCACGGACATAAAATATAAATTAGAGGGCTTAATGTGTTCATTTAAGCTCAGATCACACCCCCCAACTTACATTTTTTTAGTTCTCAAGCAAAACAAAACAAAAAGAAAGAAGAAAAAAAAATATTGTCAACACACATATTTATTCATGGTGATCAATCATTGAGCAACAATAAGAATGTTAAACATTTCGACATACATACTTTAAAACACTATCTGTTCATACCAAAACTTTATTGTCAAGATTACTCGGAGTGTGTGTTTTGAATTAACTAACACATTTAACAACTCGATCTCAAAGTTAGGAACAAATATAAATTTTTATCAGAATTGTGCTTTGACTCGATACTCACTAGGGATGCACTCAATAAATGAACTCTCATAAACATGCACATTTTAGTACTCTCCATATGTATGTGATCGAAGTAGTAAGAGTAAATCAAAATATTCCACATACTCACGACTCGAAAAATGTTGTAATCAATGAAGATATATAGCCTCATGAATAAGGATGCTGAATGTTAAGAATTTTGAGTGAAGGCTACACACTACCATCTATCCATTATGTTTACAATTCAAATCAAGTCATTATTTAGAATTAATTAGGACTTCACATTTAGTTGTAGCTTCAGGTAAAGGAAGGTGTACAAGGTATAGGTCAGAAAACATGTCTTACGCAATTCTTAATATGAGGTTTTTGTTTTTAAAGAAAAAGTCACCATATCCACTTCATATATTGTTTTCCTTTCTTTCAACCACCGTCCTCTTTTTTTGCATTCATTTTTTTATTTGATCATATAAGCATTTGATTTTCTTTACAAATGATGATCAAACAACTTCACCCAACAATGATTTTTAATTTCTTTTTTTAACTTTCTCCCATAAACTTGCAACTGAAGACATTTTTGGATCTAGAGTTTAATGAAGAAAGGGTTAGCTCATAAAGACTCAAACTGGTGAACTAAGGATAGTGTATATATATATATATATATAAAATGAATGACTCAAATAACAAAGATGACCTAAAATTCTATCCTAAGTATGACATGATTTTTCAAGTGTTCATAAGTTGAATATAATAGTAGTATCGCTCAAAAGATTTATTTCCAACATTTAACCAAAATGAAGAATTAATGAGGCTATTAAAGAAATTAAGTATACTTTCAAAGAATAGAGAATATATAGACTGAATTCTTTTAAGAAAGATAGGTTCAAAACTCACACAGGGTTACAGTCTTCGCAAATGCTCATCCAAAAATCTAAATTATGTCTACTTTTTCAATTTAGAATGTAGTCATGTAGCCAAACGTGAAGTGCAATAATGCCCGAGTAATTTTTACATAAAATTTGTGTAATAAATAACTAGTGTGAAGAACTATACTATCAACAATAAATTGAAGTGTTAACATTTATTATTCGATCTTAATGACTTCAAATCATTTTATTCTTTTTTTAATATGTTGCTAATCTAAACATATCCCAAACTTTAAAGTTCAGTGTCCCAATGGCATGCAAAAAAAACTAAGAATAAAATAAAAAAGGCACATTGAGATGGTGTGAGTCGGGAAGAATAAGATATCCATCCAAAATACTATGCCAGTAAACCTGTGAAATGAAGGAGAACAAGCCCAAACAAAATCAACACACATATAAGTACAATATATATGAAAATAGAAAAAAAAATAAAAAACTGATATCATAATAATAAATAAGAAAATGTGGTGCAGATGCACATACAACGTCACATAGGCATTATTCATATATTAAGACGCTACAAAAAGAAAAGCAGAAGAAGAAAAACAAAGAAACGACTCTAGTAGCAATAAAGTTAGCAAAATCAACTCTCAAGGGGAACCACATCCCAGATGGCAGCTCCGTTGGGGAGGCGGCTCAATGTGCTGGATTGCTAGCAGCGCCCTCAACATCTCTTGCTGATCCTCTACATTGTGCTCGTACTAGGAAGCAAATCGGGCTATCTCCTCCTCGGCTTTGGTGAGCCTCTCATCGACCCCGCTCACTATCTGCTCGACTTGGGTGAGCTGCCCATTGATAGCTTGATACTCGCCATAGGATATGGTCCATGGCGGTAGAGATGATTATGATCCTGGCTCAGACATACCTCGAGAAAAGGAGGGAGACTACAATGGCAGGGGCACATCATCCTCATTGTCGTCATTGCCCTCCTCATCCAACCCTTTTCTCTCTTGAAGCTGTAGTAAATTGCGTGTGATCTCAGACCACTGAGAGAAGGAGTAAGAGCCAGGAACCTCCTCGTGTATCTAAAAATCTAATATTGAATATGAAGTAAGATTTGCGGGATAAGACATAGTAAGGCACGAAACGATCAGATTAGAAAATGATAGTGATTGCGTGCCACGATAACCGAGCATAAATTAGTGCATCTCCTCGAAGATGAGAGAAGGAATAAAAACCCTCATGCCTATGTGAAAGGCATAGAAAGCCTAGAGAACAGTACCCCGACGCTTGTCCTTGTGGCTCGTGGGAAAGATATTGGTCCAGAAGACTACATTTACGAACCATAACGAGGGCTTTAAATCTCCTCGACGGGTAAAAAAATAGTCGACATCACCCTGTAAGGAACCTCTCCTTCAAAAAACTTTGCCGCCCTCTACGTTTTCTTTTTCTTTTTCTTTTGAAAAACACGCTCTCGGTTTTTAGGATAAAAGGAAAGTGGTTTGTTTTATTGTTTTGAAAAGAGAGCCTTTCCCAAATGCATCCGTGTTAAAGGCCGCACAATTGGAGTTGCCACTTGGTTTTCGAAAAAACTAAGAAACTAAAACTTTAAAGGAATAGTCCGTCCTTACCAGAGATAATGGTTCGGGAGCTAGGGTACGAAAGGGGAAGGTGTTAGGCACCCTTCTCGCCTGATCCAAAGACCAGCCTTTACTTAACCATTTTTTTTATTCTCATCTTAAATTTATTAATAGTAATACATACTGAAAGGGGGTTGAAGAGAGATCATTAAAAAGTAAACAAGAAAGTAAAACCTAATCTAAAGCTAAGGTTTTCTATGCATACTTACACTTAAAGGCATGTCAAGTGGAAGATGGAAGCATATCAGTGCAGTTGATACATATAAAATATACTGTTTAAAATAAAAAAGATGTAGAAAGAGCTACAAGAATCCACTGGTTGCAAACAGAGGTGGCACACTCCACCTCATAACCTGGCGTGCACCATATGGACATGGCGTGCGCCACTTCTGGACTCTTTAGAAGTGGCGCACGTCACTATGAAAGAGTAAGCTCGACACTCAGAGGTCCAAAAGGGCTACTATTTTAAGAAAATAGTGTGCTCTGGTGTGCAAGTGTGTTTTTATACGAAAAGAAAGAAATAAAGATAGCATTTCAACAAAAACTCCAACACGTAGAAAATATGAAGAAAAGACTACTGGAAAAAGGCTACTGGAAAGCCACTGGTTTTCTACAGAGGTGGTGCGCGCCACCTTATCACCTGGTATGCGCCACCTCATCACCTGGCATGCGCCACCTCATCACTTGGCGTGCGCCATATGGACATGGCGTGCGCCACTTTTGGGCTCTCTGAAAGTGGTGCACGTCATTGTGAAAGACTGAGCTCGACACTGAGAGGTCTAAAAGAGGCTAATGTTTTAAGAAAATAGTGTGCTTTTGTGTGCGGGTGTTTTATAGAAGAAAGAAAGCAAAAAAGATAGCAATTCATGTAAGATATTTGACAAGTAGTCTAACCCTACATTTCATGCATTTCTAAAGCTAAACGACTAAGAAGAAAGAAAAATATGCTTCTCTAAGAATAAGGAAAACATGCTTAAGCAAAAATGGAAAATAGAATCGGGGAGAATGAGGCCAACGACCTCTTTCTCCCCTTTTACTGAATAAAAAGAAGCTAAGGTAAGAAAATAGATGAAAAAGATGAAGGCTTACTGTATATCCCGGACAAAATGTGAGTTTTGAGCTATCTGATAACTCCGTCAAAAGTAGTGCGTCCTATCCCGGGAATTCCTGCGTGCAGCCTTTGAGACCTCGAAACTAGATGGTGCAAGGGTTCGTGTATTGGGTGATTCAATTATTAGTCCAGCGACGTGTCGAATCCTAGTTTTGGTTGTTTTAATTCTCCAAAGCTTTGGCTCTCTTAAATCTGGGTGTCCCGGGTTTGGAATTATGCAGAGTATTAGCTCTTCAGATTTTGGGATCCTTCAACAAGAGGAGGAGGGCCTCCTTTTTATAGATGTTGGGCGAGGAAGCTACCAAAAGGCAGAAGCTTCTTCTCAAAGGTGGCATGCACTACCGTTGAAGTAGCGTGTGCTTTGTCGGTGGTGGCACGCACCAGGTTAGAGGTGGCTTAAGGCACCTTGCCTTGGCGTGGCCATGGGCCTTTGCAGGGAAGTGGCGTGCACCACTTTGAAGGTGGCGCACGCTTGGTTGGGAGGCTGCACCGATGGGTGTTTTTGGTACTTTAGGTGTTTTGGTAGGTATTTCTTGGACTATTGGACTTGCAAGGAGTTTCCTTCGATGTGGCTTACACATGCACTCATCATCAGAAGAAGACCAGATAAGCTTATGCGCGGGTTAGTCAAAATTACAGTGTCTATAGTTGTCCCTCTTTGATAGAACTCTTACCATAATACATGAGTATGTGAATGTCAAAGTCTCATAGACAGTCCCTTTTGGCTAAATTGTTCCTAGGCTGGAAAACAAGAAAAAAAAACAAAATGTGCAAAGCAAAACGGTCATGCTTGAGTTTACATCAAGTTGCCTACGTACTCTGTTTGAAAAGATCAGACCAACGTAGTCCATGGGGACAATGCAAGCGATGCGAAGGAAACAAAGGTTAAAAACCTGGTGGCTACTGTGACGCCTCACTTTTCACAACACAAACGTAAGCACGAAAACTAATAATAAAGGCGTCACGCCTTGAGTAATGACATTCAAACCCTATGAACAAAGGGATGAATGCATGGAAAATAAAATAGAATAAATCTAAAATTATGAAAGGGATAAAAAGAGTTCAAATAAAGTTTGAATAAGAAAGTTTTAAAAACGTTCAAGTTGGAAAGTTCAATGAAAGGCGTAAAAGGCGCAGAAAGCCGAAACGGGTTAAAGTAAGGCCCATGAACCCCTTATGCCCAAAACTTTAAATACAAATTTGGGTAGAGAAAGAAGTTAAGCTCAACCATAAGGGTTTCATAGAATCACAAACCAAAGAACTCAATTTGAGAGTTCAAAAGAAAAGAATTCATTGAAGACCTAAATAAGACCCAAACTTTGAGAAGCCCAATAGAAAATTTTAATTAGGGCTTTGGGCCAAACATTATGGGGGTCCAAAATAAATAAATATTTGAGCCCAAATATTTTATTAATGGCCCAATTAAGTTAGTTCCTAGCCCAAATTAAAATTAGGCCCAAACTTAGAATTTGGCCCAAATGAAATGAAATTTGGCCCAAAGTGAATTTGCATATCATGAATAATTAAAATAAATAAATAAAGCAATAATTTGGGGCTTCTTGTAAAATCCAGGAAAATTTAAAAATTTTCAAAATACAATTAATTGATTAATAATTTAAATTAGTCAAATAATAAATGAAGTAGTTAAATAAAAATTTAGTTGAATAATGAGATAAATTCTTAATTTAATTAAAAAGCTTAATTTAATTAATCAAATAACCTAACTAAAATAGATTAGTGAATAAAGAATATTCTAGTAACAAATAAAGTAATTAATAAAACAAATAAATGGTTGAAGGAATTAAGAAAGAAAGAGAATCAGGATTTGAATTGGTAACTCATTGGTTGGTTTTGGCAGTGTATATATTTTTTTCTATTCCTATCTTCATCCCTATTTTGGGAATGAGATAAGCAAGACCCGAAATTCTTCCTTATTTCCCTTGAGACTCCAGCTTTTAAAGGATTCAATTTCATCCTTGATTCACCCACGATTTTTCACAGCTTTTCAGTCTCTCTCCCGAAACCATCACTCCCCCAGTTTCTATTTTCTTCTTCCACGAAGCACTGTTGCTCCTGTCATCTCTCAAGTTCTTCATCCAGCATTGCCAAAACCTGCTTCGGACCCTCCATCATCAAGCATCGTCGTCTTCTCCATCGTTCTTCATCGCTGGTTCTTCTTCACGGTAAGCCTCTGTTTTTTTTTTAAATTTTACATAACGTAATTTTTTTGTTTTATTTGTTTTTAGATCACACACACACTTAATCTATAAGATCTTTGGGTAGTTTATAACCATTAAACATTGCAAGATTGAGTTGTTAGAACATTAGAATGAGAAAACAATCGAAAACTACCAAGAAAAATTCAAGTTACAGAATGTATATACATATATATATATTTTGTATCACTTTTGTTTATCTCTTGATTTAATCCGTTATAGCATTAGTTAGATCTAATAGGAAGTATTTAAAACATCCTAAAACGTATACAGACATTGTTGGAATCCATATAAATGAAGAGAATGTAGCAAATTGGAGCTTGAAACATTGA
>JAUTBS010213669.1:0-11617 GCA_032361285.1 Aequorea victoria | reverse complement strand
TAGATCTGAAATAAGCTCAACCACAAACACAACATTAGCAACAACAAATCAATGTTGTTATAATCAAAACCAAAAACGTAGGTATGATTGAAAAGACCTTTAGGCTAACAATAACTCCTAAGCCTGGATTACTTCATTTATGCTTTTCTTAAACTTATACATATTCTTCCATGACTTTAATTGATGGAGTATACATCTGGATCATAAGGTATCGCATTGTTCACGCATGGCTTGAGTCATGGATCGGGGGTACCACTATGTGTCTAGCTTGGCTAGGTTTGGTTTAAATGTGAATCCTTAGAATTTTAGAAAAGTTCACATGGTTTGTGACATGGCAAGTTTCCATTTGTTAGATTGGGCAAGTTCCCTTCCATGTTGTTGATATGAATGATTTTTAGTTGTTATTAGTGCACTGAGTCTAACTTATGGGTTGGACACAAGCTAATGCATCATGACTCTTGATGCGGGCGTTCCTGGGGGCATGGGTCGGTAATGAACAGATGTTTGGACTCATAGCCTGGATGACCTCACGCCCGTTGGGGCATGTATGGACTGGTGGAGTATATAACTCTCTATGAGTCATAGTATTCCAAAGAGGGTCCTAAGATCAGTTCTAGCTGGGGGCTACATGAACCGACAAAGTATCTAACTCGCTATGAGTCATGAGGCTACCAATGGGGGATTGGATCATGATGGTTTGGGTGTACATTTTTTAGAAGTCGTGGAAAGTATAACGATCAGTTCTAGACGGGGGCTTGTATGAACCGGCAGAATATCTAAGTCGCTATGAGTCATAAGGCTACCAATGGGAAATCGAATTGAGACGACTTATGGTGTGATTCCTTTCAGTGAAAAGAAATCATATGCTTGGTTGGTGTTTTGTCATTAAGATGGTTTTATGCATACTCGTGATTTATTCTTCAAATTAAATTTTGATATAAATTAGTGTTATTCATTATATTGTGTTATGTATTGTAACTGTTAGAAAGGTAGAGTTTTTGGCTCTCTTTCTGGGCTTTGTAGCTCATGGCATTTTATTCCAGGTAATGAAGAAGATAAAATGGAGGAAGATTATGCTAAAGAATATGTAGAGCCTTGGCTCACTTGAAAGCGCAATGACGACGCTTGGAGATTTTAATTTAGTAATTTTTAATCTTTTGTCGAAATGTAATATAAGCATGTGAACAAACTTTGCAATTTTTGGGGTTATAATTATATGAAGTTAAGTTAATTGTGATTATATGAATGATGTTTGGCGTTAGTCTAATCCTATGCAATATAATTATGTCACTTTAACGTACCAATTTTTGAGGCGTCACAAGTGAACTGACAGACTTGGCATTCTTCATGTTGAACTTTTCAATCATCCGTTCAACATATTTCTCCTGTGATAGCCATAGTTTCCTTACATTCCTTTCATGAACAATCTTTATGCCCAAAATCTGTTGTGCTGGGCCTAAGCCCATATCAAAGGACTTGAACAACTCTTTCTTCAACTTGCTAATCATTACAGCATCCTGACCAACAATCAACATATCATTGATATAAAGCAAGGGTGATGAAATTACAATCGAGAAATCTCCTTATATATACATACTAATCTCCAGCAGTCCTGCTATAACCGTGACCCACCATGAATGAGTCAAACTTTTCGTACCATTGTCTTGGTGCTTGCTTCATCCCGTAATGGCTCTTTTTCTTCTTGCAGACTAAGTGCTCTTTCCCTTGAACTTCAAAACCTTTAGCTTGTTCCATATGGACCTCTTTCTCCAAAATCCCATGGAGAAAAGCAGTCATTACATCCAATTGCTCAATCTCCAAGTGTAAAACCTGGTAAAATTTAATTTTTTTAAAAAACTAATTATTATTTCAATAATTCAACTAATTAATTAAGAAATAAACTAATTAAATAAAATATAATTAACTAAAGTAAATCCCGAAATATTAATTACTTAAAAAACTTATTTAAACTTTAATTGAATTACCTTGTTATTAATTGATTGAATGAACTAAATGAAGAATAAAGAAAAGTAGATGGAATTTTAGAATGCCAGTTGTGTAATTCCTATATGTTGAGACGTTGATTTAGGAATGGGTCAGCAACATCCCTCCTTTTGGGGAATTGGTTATGGGAGTGTTGAGGGAAATCATGGATCTCATCCCTCATTTCGTGGGTTCTCTTCCATATTATATGGGACTTCCATTCCCTCTGGAACCACATTTCTCCATCTGTCAGACTCTCTCTGCATCTTTCTCTCTCGCGACCCTCTGCTCCAGTACCGAGACCACACTGCCATCACCGAAACCTCCTCTGCACAACCACCACTGCCACCACCACCAGGCGTGGACATTAATCATCGGAGGTACCACCATCACCTTCTTCATCATCGTCTTCATCACCTTTCGGTGATTTCGGGTATGTACAAATCCCCTGTTCTAGTTTTACAGTAGGACTATATATATACATATAGATATATCATCATTAGTCGTTCTAGTTTAGTTTAATGTTTTGATCACCCAAGCATGTAAATAAATAGGATTATATTATGCTATATCAATAAAAACAGAGATCAAAACTTATATATTGAGATATATATGTATATAACAGTATATATATATATATATATATATATATGTGTGTGTGTGTGTGTGAGTAATAGTTATATATATGTATGTGTGTATAACTAAAAAATAATTATATCAAAATATTATGTAATCAATTGATAAAATAAGTTTAAGTCATCCTAAAATATGATAAAACACCTTATATAATGATTAAAGAATAAAATGATTAAAGAAAACTACGAAAAAAACAAGTTACAGAAGCCTGGAATGGCAATCCCAACATTTGAGTCGACCCCCTGGATGGAAGGGTCGAGTCATGATGGCTTGGGCCCCCTTTGGGTCGACACAAGTCCCCTTGGTGTCAACCCAGACTGCCTCTTTGCCCTTAGGGGTCGACACATGGCTCTAAGGTGTCGACCCAGTGATGCTGAGACCCCCTATTGGGTCGACACAAACCCTTGGTGTCGACCCAAAGCCCTGAGA
Source organism: Aequorea victoria (assembly GCA_032361285.1). Lineage (NCBI taxonomy): Eukaryota > Metazoa > Cnidaria > Hydrozoa > Leptothecata > Aequoreidae > Aequorea > Aequorea victoria. Next base: position 8,569 of record JAUTBS010213669.1, on the reverse strand, counting down.
CCCCTCTAGGGTCGACACAAAGCCTTCTGTGTCGACCCAGTGGCTCTGTGAGACACCTTTGTGTCAACTCAAACCCTTTTGGGTCGACACACAGAACCAAAAATTTGAAAAAATAATTTTGGAAGTTAAATTTAATGAATAGGCCTTGTTTGGTTAATAGTAAAAATATTTTAAATCGATTAAAGATCAATTTAACACATGAAATTAATTCTAAAAAACTTAGGCCCTGTTTGGGCATTAATTTAATTGATAATTTAAATTAATTTGAATTAATTGAACACCAAAAACAAACTTAGAAATTATTAAATGGGTTAAAGGACCGTTTGGTAGTTCTACGTAGATTCTTTAGCCTCGTTTAATGTTTTAATTACTATATTATATCAGGTTGAAATTTATTGCATCCATTATTCATTAGAGATTAGCATGGACTCGAGTTTAGTGGATTCTTGCTATATATCTTTTAAATAAATTCTCTTATTTCCCAAATATTATCTTAAAAAGAAAGTTATACTTGCTTTAAATGTTTTCACTTATGCTTTTATATGCAAACTCTTTACATAAATGTTTTAAGGAAAAATGTATACGTTTTAATACTTTTAAATAAATGTATGATGTATTCTATTTCAAATCATGACATAACTGATTTAAAGATAATTCTGTAATACATCATCGATAAAAGTCAAAAAATACTTTCTACCTGTGAATGTTTCAACTTCAAATGGACCACATACATCTGAGCGTACCAGATTTAACAACTCTGATCTTTTCTTGATAGAGGAACTAGAGGAAACTCTATACTATTTACCGAATAGACATAAATCACAAGGATTTAAAGGAACACCTTTGGCAAAGGAATGGTAGATTTTTTTGTCAAAATCTCCAAGCCTTTCTAACTCATATGACCTAGACTCTTATGCCATAGATTTGGTGAAGTCTCATCTTCAACTGCATTGATGTTGTCCGAACATATCTTCAAATGATTATTGTACAGTGTGCAACATGCTTGTCCTTTTGTTATAACAAAAGATCCCTTTGTCAGCTTCCAACAGGCATTACCAAAGTAATTCTCGTATCCCAACCGATCAAGAACATTCCTTGATATCAAATTAAGGCGTAGATTAAGAACATGCCTCACATCTCTAAGCACCATCATATGCCCAACACTGGTTTGGATGGTTATATCCCTAACTCCAAAGATCTTAGAATGTATGGTGTTGCACATTCTAACGATACCATAATCTCTAACTTCATACGAGCTTAAGAACTTCCTTCGGGGAGTAACATGATAAGAAACTGTTGTATCAATTACCCACTCTGTGCCATGGTCTGCAAAGTGGAGGCACTTCTCTTCACCAATAGAGAATATTGACATTTCAGATACAACGACTGATGTGTTGACGTCATTTGATTTCTGGTGATTGGTGTCTTGTGTAAAACCCAATATATATTTTTTTAAACAAATTATAAAAAATAAAAATTAAAAATTAATTAATTAAAACAAACTAACAAATAAAATATATAATTAATTAAACTACTAAAAAGATTATGAAATTTAAAGTAATAAATGATATAACCTAATTATGTTATTAGTATTTAAATAAGAGAAGAATGGGACAAATAAAGAATAAAATAAATGAAGAATTTGACTTGCATGTGGGCTACATCTATGTGTTGTTTTAGGAAGATGGGATCCAAGGAAAAAAACATGGGATAGGCAGGTGATCCCAAAACTTTTGCTAAGCAATCCCTTTATAAATGAGGAAACCTCATCCATCGCTGAAACTCATCCCTCTCAATTTCTCTCATGTTTTCTCTCTATGCGAAACCTCTCCCTCCCTCTGGGCTCCCTCTACCCAAAACCACTGCTACCTCTAGCACCACCACCACCACCAACGACGGTGTCACCACCATCGAGCGGCACCATCATCATCATCATCATTACCTGGGGGATCACGGGTTAGGCATTCTTTCACCCCCGTTCTGGTTATATACAAATATATATGTACTAGGTATGACCTGTGCCTAAAGGCACTCGATAATTTAGTATAATTTTAATTAGTTGGGAAGGAAAGCAAGTTAGATTTTTAAATTTTTACACTTGCTAACTTGTTTCTAAAGACGGTGGATGAAAGTTTCATTAAAAACAGAGCAAAAAGTTCAAAAGAAATCAATGATGCAATACAATTACGAAAGACTATGATTCATGACACGAGGTATCCAATGTGAAATTCAGAAAAACAAAATCACCAATGAATGAAACTAATACCCAAAGATGGCAATGCATAAAGTTCATGCAACATTTATTGCACAAATTAATTGAAGAAACACTAACATCAAAATTGAGTATTTAGCAATAATGGCATGATTGATTCTAATGAGATAAACAATTGCACAAAATTGCAATATTGGTGGTGGCTATATTGAACTACTATTTCAAGAGAAAAATGTCAAGATAAATGCAAAAGAAAAAGTAAATTACCAAAACAAAAGGTTAACAACTAATCAAGAAAATCATTTCATTTTTTCTCGGTTTGATCAATCATCTCTGTTCTGGTAGTGGCATGTAAATGTATCATGTAAATCTAATGTACAAATAAAAATGTGATATCAGTCATCGGAGTCCACCACGTTACCCATAAAACTAAATTCAAGTTTGCAAATTCAAATTGAACATCCATTTTGCTCCGATAATTTGGGACAACCACATCCTGGAAATAAGTTCCTTCATGAACATCTCACCCATTCAATGAATCTGCAAACTTGAACTTGGCAAGAGCAAGCTTGATTTTGCATCATTTTTCATCTTATAATTGTGTCAATTTGCTGTTGTAGTCATGCAATTGTGCCTTCAATTCAACCAAGATATTAAAACCAACTTTAATAAAATGATTGTGGCATGCAAGATACACACATAAGAGAGGGAATAACATAATTGAGATGTCAATAGGTCGCCTGAAGCTTGAACCTAATATTCGATAATCAAGAGTTGAGAGAACTCAATTAAGTGTGTAGGCGTGCAACTGTAGCAACTACAATAAATAAAATTAATAAGATCTCAAACAAAATTAAAATATAAAGTCTACCAAAAAAATGTGAATATTCATTGCATACACAAAACCCAGTGCATAAAGCCACTTTACAACATAATTTAGCCATAAGACTACCAACAAAATATGTTGGAGGGCAGATGCAGTGGCACCCTTGCCATTCCCTTAAATCAAATGTATGGAGTTTGATCCCCGTAAACCACCTAGCAAAAAAAAATAGAGAAAAAAGGAGTTTTTCAAAATCTAATGGAATTTTAAGAAGCTCAAAAGAAATAAAACCTTGATCCAAACTATACAAATTAAAAAATATATTTTACTAATAATACTTAAAAACTGGTATCAAACAGCAACAATTGTATTATTCATTTCTAATCTCTCTACTTACCTTATTTAATATTATAATTTTAGAAAACCTGATGTGAGGGCTTTGTGAAAAAAATAGATGGCGCCATCTTTAGAACATTGGGTCAATTATGTGGGATGTGGGATCAGATGAAAAAATGTGATCTGAGGGAGGCATCTTTAGAAACAAATTGAACACACGGACTTGATATCTTCAGTTCAAGCCCTCAAGCATAAGCATGAGTATGATTCAGATTCCTCATAAATAGAGGTAGCAAAAAAACCAACACGACTTTCAAACAAATCCCAAAAAGGTTTCAACACAGTAAGAAATTTCAAGAAAATGAAAAGAAAGTACATATTAATCTATACCCTAAAATAGCTAGTACATATTTATTTCAAAGAAAAGAAAATCATATTAACAAAACCTAATATATTCCACTTTTAAGTTTACCAATACAAATACTTTAAAAAAATAACCCACCACATTCCACTCAATCCAAATTTAAAAAATGTAAACTTGCTATGTAATCCAACCCTCTAGCACAAAGTATCAATATCCAAATAAACAAATGAAAGGCAACAATTTTAAAAATGACAGTCAACAATCGTCTTTTCCTTTTCTTTCGACAATGGCTAAGAACCATGATTGAGGTAATGGTTGAGAACTATGAAGAAAATTAAGAGAAGTTGCGGAGTTAAGACTATTTGGCATGGAACTCACCAGTAAACCCTTTCGAGTGAAAAGTTACAGATTCATAAAGTAACTCACTAGTAAACCCTGTCAAAATAAAAAAGATTGGTCATGTTTTACTTATCCAATCAATTGTAACAAATCAGCAATAAAATGGGAACTAAGCAAAGAAATATAAATAAATTCCACAAACATATTGTAGCTATATAAATTTTAGTAACCATCACATTTTGTAACAGTGGTAGATCTTGAATAGTAAGGTAGGCTTTCAGTTAACAAAAGTTGAGAATAATAATTTTTAATAAAAAAATATTTTAAGAATAGTAAAAAAAATGAATTAGAGTTGAAATCGACAAAAATAAAACTAATTTAAATTGAATTTTAAACTTTATTAAATTTTTCAAAAGTTGCACTATTAATATTTAGCGTTAACATTTTGAATCAATTTAATAAAATCTATTAATGTAGAAAGATCTTTCATATTCTCGCACTTAGCCCCACTCCGCAATATTTGGCTTTGTGTCCTCTTAGGCTCTCATGTAAATATACATAAAGAAAAACAAACAGTGCATTGCTCCGAGAAAGAATGTTTTGAAGACAAATATTCAAAATCAATAATCATATTCGAGCAAAGAAAAAAAGCAGCAGTAGCAAAAGAACCAAACAACAATAATCTTCAACCATCATTCAAGACATAACTAATTCTCTATATTCTCTGAGTAATGAAATGAAAGGCATATCTAATAGCATTTCAAGGAGGGAGGGTGGGGGGAGGACTAGGAGAGCAGCCCAGTCCCAAACCAATGAGGCCAGCTCAAAATGTAAAATGAAATAACAATAATTATGCAGTTAAAAAAAAACGTAACAATAGCCATGTGTAGTCCTTGATAATCTCTAAATTCAGTATGAATTAGAATTTCTAAAATAATTTGGTAAATTTAAAAAAAAAATAGTCTTCCAACAATGTAGTTGTATTCGAAACAACTTTACTGTCAAACCTCATAACAACTTACAAACTGGTTCTACATTGATACCCAACCCTTTTACAAAGATTTGATACATAAGATTTGATAAAGACCCACTACTGTAAAAGACCCAAACAATGCTCATAAAAAAGAATTGTTTTGACCTGTAGTAGAACTACAAATTTGTCTCAAACATAGATTTTTCTGAAACATAAAACTACAGATTTGGAAGCTAATAGCTAGTAAATTTTAAGATTAAGTTGTCCAAAGAGTGAGGTAGAATTAAGAACCTTTTACCAAATGATAGTCCTCATTTGTTAATGGGAAGCACACGTCACTTTTAAATATATTAAAGTGAATTTGCTAACATGCACATTGAATAGAGAGTACTCAGTGCACTGGAAGAACTTATCACATGCATTGAAGCTCATAGAATCTCTCTCTCTCTCTCTCTCTCTCTCTCTCTCTCCGTACAGTGAACCAATTCCTTTTTCCCAATTCTTCCTTTCCCTTTTTAGGCTTCCCAATTTTATTTCATATCAAAACAGATATTTTTTTTTCAAAGAACATAAAAAAAATGAATTTAAACAAAATGGTACCAAACACTTTGTGGTTTTCAAAAGCCAAATGAGAGATGGTAAACAACAAACTTGATTTCTCATGCTAAAAGTCCAATACCTCATCCAAAAATTCCTAAAATGGTTCTCCAGCTTGTCAATTGTTCACCACAGATTCATGAAATATTCTACGTATGGGAAATCAACGATCTGAAATCTGACATGATCAAAACATAAAATGGCTTCTATTCAGAGATACGCAACAGAAAGCAACGACGAGCGGCTTCAGCGACGGGTGTCGGCGTGAGAAATAGGCGACAATGAGGAAGGGTGGGCGTGAGGGTCTCCGATGAGAAAGGATGTTGTGAGATGAGCAAGAGAAAATGAAGAGGCGTTAGACTCAGATGAAAATGGAGAGACGTTAGAATGAGAGAGGGTATATTTTTGTGAAACATTTGAGGTTATTCAAAAATTTTGTTTATGAGAGAAGATAATTGGGCGGGATGTTGAAAGATAGAGAGAGAAGACATTTTCACCCAAATATAATTTTGAACGTAGGATGGAAATGTAAATTGATCACAACCATTGATTCAAAATTTATATGTAGGAGAGAAGATATTTTTGAAAAAGAGGATGTACTTCATTTTTGGAATCAATATCCAAAATATCATTCTTGTAATCAAAATCCCAAAAAAAATGCAAGATAGTTACATTTAATATAGATGGTTTAAAGGAATAATTATTTGATTTGGCCATCATCCGATTGGCCAGAAATCAATTTGTGCTCTAACGGTGCAGAAGATTTATGTAATAACTCTCAAAACCTTCAATTTTTTGTAACGAAAACCCAAGCCCCCATTGCTTGCACCTATAATTAAGATGACTAAAACGTGATAATAAAGCATGTAAACATGTTGAACTCAATTAAATGCATCTAAAGAACAATAACCATCTATAAAACAAAGCTTTTGACACAATCAACCTAAATTTTAATCAAAAAGAGAAATCACCCTCTCTTCGTTGACACTTGAAATCAAACAATTCCTGCCACATAACAATTCATCCCGGCAATCTTTTTGTAAACATGAAAAGAAAATACATTGTCATTATTCTATCCATTTCGTTTCTTTATCAAATCTAAGTTCCAAACAAAGCCACAAGAGAAATTCGATTGCTAGGTATCAGATTATGAGGGGAAAAAATGTTCTTATGACCGATTGTACATGTGTTTACATCCGTAGACCTGGAAAAAATGATGCAATTTTTTTTATTAGATCAAACAGTCAGAATCACAATTGAAAAAAAAAAAATGAGAAATGAAATAAATCAAGAATTAATGCAAGACCTAAAAACGTGTAAGTGGATGGGTTAGAATGCACTTTACATAATATTCATTACACAACACCCTTGCTATTAAAAAAAATCAATGAAATTGAAGAAAAATAATATTTCTTTGATGACTTCAATTCACCCCCAAATGCACACCCTTTTACATCATCTAAAAATACATTAGAGTATTCATTTTCTAAGCTTAACTTCAAAGAACTCAAGAAACAAAGGGATTTGTCTCTTACTTTCTTTTTTAACGGAAAAAAGAAAACTGTTCACTTCCTCTCATGGGACGCAACGTGTGACAAACCTGAAACAAAAATTACAATTCTTTTTGGGAATCAAATATTTCCAAGGCGCATGTGCTTGAAATGAATAAAATTAGGAGAAAACTAATTTAGCATATTATGACAGTCAAGGACAGTTTGTCTCTAAAGCATTTTTTTCTCTATTTAGCACTACACAAAGCAATAGAGATTAGTCATTTTCTATAAAATACATGAAAAAATTGTCAAACATCACCAGAAAATTATAATCAATAAAAATAATATATGAGTATGTGCTAGTCTGATGGTTAGAACAAAATATTTAATAAAAATATGGCATGAAATAGTTGATTACCTGAGCTAGGTAAAATTACGAAGAAATAACTTTGTCACACCTAGTAAAAGAAAATAAGAATAAAAAAATCAAATATCCGTTATACTAAATTTAGTTCCCTACTCAAATAAAACTAAACCCAAATAGAGAAAAACACGAATAAAAACATAACCATAAAATACTCATAAATGCAAAAGTAAGCTCACTGTACTGAGAGGGGAAAAGAAACAAAGATGAATAGGAAAAAAAATTTCAATGGTGTTGGAATTCTTTTAACAAAACCTTTAACCATTCTTTCTTTACTAATCAAGAAATGTGAAACCTAGTACAATAATTCTTAGTGCATTTAAATAGCATTATCACATAATTTATTTCCAAAATAATTAAGAATATTGGTAATTAAGAAAAGTAGAAGGAAAAAAAAATGAGAGAAAGAGATAGTCTATTACAAAGAGGGGAAGATAGAGGGTCAGCTTTTGAGTTAGATTACCAATATTTTTAATTTTTTGTTCCTAATTTTGTGTTTTTTCTTAATTTTTCAAACAAAGACCAAGATGGAGGGTGAGCTTTTTTCTAATTTTTCAACCCTCTGATTCACCCCCAATTGCACACCATTTTACATCATCTAAAAGTACATTAGAATATTCATTTTCTAAGCTTAATTTTAAATAACTCACAAAATAAAGAGTTTTGTCTCTTTCTTTCTTTTTTAACAAAAATAGAAAGCTACCAATATATCACTTCCTCTAACATGTGACAAACCTAAAACAAAGATTATAAAATTTTTTGGGAATTAGATATTTCTAAGGTGCATGTACTTAAAATGAATAAAATTAAGAAAAAACTAATTTAGCATATTATGCCAATCAATGACAATTTGTCTCTAAAGCATTTTTTTTTCTCTATTTAGCATTACACCAAGCAATAGATATTAGTCACTTGCTATAAAATACATTAAAAAAAAACTGTCAAACACCATCAGAAAATTATAATTAATAAAAATAATATAAGAGTATTTGCTAGTCTGATAGTTGA
>JAUTBS010213559.1:0-11617 GCA_032361285.1 Aequorea victoria | reverse complement strand
TGGTTGGTTGGTTGGTTGGGGAGGGTTGCTGTTTCTTAAATGTCCTTTCAGTTCTTCAAAAGAAACAAGGCCAATCAGGCCATTAGTCAGCAGATCAGACACCAATTTCCTGATAGTGCATTGGAGCTGTATGTGACTGTCGGCTTGCCCCTTCAGTTTTTTTGTACCTTGGTACCATAGTTGTACAATCTTGATCTGTATCTTTCATTGTGCTTCCCTTCTTTTCTAATTCTTCTTTTATATAAGCATGCATCTTATAGTATATCATGTATCATATAAGATTTTGCCATCCTTAGGAAAATGTAGGGAAGAGTAGGTGTAATAGTACAAGACCAAGTTTTGTTAGGAGAGAAACATTAAATGACATACATCCAATATCATGAAGAAAAACTGTGACTCGGATGTGAAAACATGCATTAATCAATCAATGAATAAAGAATCAAGACAAAGACGTAAAATTAATTAAATGTTAGAAAAAAATATAACATTTTATTAATATATGGCAAGCCCACAAATTCAATAGCTACATATACCTGAAACAAAAATCTAAATCATAAAAAGATAAGAGCATTCACAAGTTTAACTGTAATGCCTATTCTTATGGGGACTTTGACATCTATAAGCCTGTAAGCCCCAAGTACAAATTTAATAATAAAATATCTTCCCCCAGGCCCCAATCATAGAGAGAGAGAGAGAGAGAAGCGGGGGGGGGGGGGGGGATAGAAAGAGAGAGAAATCCAATTCATTTTGTTGTTTATCCCTATGAGTCATTTTATTAATAGGGAAAATAGAAATAGAAAGAAACACCAGTACAGGAAGAAAAAAAGAATTGAATAAACCATCAGAGAGACTCCAATCCATTAATTTGATACATCAGATAATTTCCTTTTTGTAGAATACAATATTATCTTACTGCATGATTTTGACTACTTTGTCCATGGGTACACCTTTGTGAGCTGTTATGTAATATTGTTTATTTTTTCTCTTTCTAAAAGTAAATGGTTGTTGTAGGTGCAATTGCTTTGATACAGCTGCAAGAAGACATGAAGCGTCAGCTCAGCGCTGAAGGAAACTACACTGAGGACGAACTTGAAGAATACATGCAGTCTCACAAGAAGTTGATGGTTGATTCCCTATGGAAACTTAACGTAGCTGATATTGAAGCCACCCTTTACCGTGTTTGTCAGATGGTTGTTTTGCTACTCAGTTGTTGCTTTTTGTTAGTGAACCAGCACTTTGTTTGCACCTAATCTTGTTTCGTAATGTTTATGGCCTTGTAGGTTCTTCAAGACAACAGTGCAAAGAAAGAGGAGCTTCGTGCTCGAGCAAAGGGGCTGAAAACTCTTGGAAAAATACTTCAGGTATTGTATCCTGCTCTTTATTCTTTTTATCTTGTGGTGATATGGTATTATTCCATTGATACTCCTGAAACATGGTCATGAATTAGAGGGTTAAGTCAACCAATGGGAATGAGAGTGAAACTTCACTAAACAACACCCTCCATAAACTCAATGGAAGTGATCCAAATATTGGGGCTTGTTCTCCCAGTTCGTCACCAAAGTCTTCAAATCCTGAAGAGACATCTGATACTGCATTTGCATTGCAGGTATGTTTCTTCTTCTGCCCAATAATTGATCTTGTTCAATTACAATATTTTTTAGGATTATTTTAGCACTTGAAAGCTGCATTTCAATTTTTCAATAGAAAGTGACGGTAATCCATATGACTCATCTTTGTGCAGTCATGTTAGAAGTTGTCATTAGAAAGTGCCAACAAATCATTACCCTAAATATATGAAAGGTGGGATTGTGTGTGTGTTATTGATTGCATAACTTCAGCATGCTATAATGGAAAAATTAATATGAGAAAATCCCAGTTAATGAAGCCATTTTCTTGTTCAATTAACCATGAGTAGAGTAGGCAAATATCATCACTCTATGCATGATTGTGACTCCTCATAACTTCAGCATGCTATACTGGAAAAGTTAATATGAGAAAATCCCAGTTAATGAAGCCATTTTCATGTTCAATTAACCATGAGTAGAGTAGGCAAATATCATGAGCATTTTCTGGGAATACACTCTATGCATGATTGTGACTCCTCATATATATGATATTTCCAGGGCTTTATATTTCTATTTCTTAGATTTAAAAATTGAATTAGATGAAAAATTGCTCACGTCTTAATAATTTTGACTAGAAACTAAACAAAGTTCTTAATATAACTTTAATATTGTTTTCAAGCACTTGAAATCCTAAAAATTGAATTAGGTGACAAATTGAGGTCAAAATGTTATATTAGCTAGGTTTCTCAGTGTTTGCTAATGAAACGGAAAATTATTGAGAGATTTAGTGATTCATTCTTGATTGGCATTGATGAATCCAGTACCAACACTGGACCATTTTTGCAGATAGCATTTCGAAAGAAACACACGGGTGAATTTTTTGTTTGTGTATGTGAAAGTCATCACAGAGTGTGATCACAATTTGTGCAAGAATGTGAAAGCCTCTCTCTCTCTCTCTCATGCACAGAGTGTGATTACATGTTATATCCCAAGGGTCTTTAACATTTTGGGACTTCTTTTTGCAAGAGCTGTACACAATTGCAGGTGGGATGAATGTGACTTATGTAGACATGTTCTTTATTTCGCATTTGGCACCTAGGTTTTAACTAGTTTATTTACATCTTTTTTCTTTTAGGCGCTTATTTTTTCTATTAGGTTATGGAAATTGATGTCTCCGTGTAACAAATGTAGATGTGCATTTGATTGGTTGTTGATCATTGCATTTAGAAAACTTGTAAAACCAGGGGTCTCTCGTCAAGGCTCACGTGTTCATGCCAATTCTCTGTGGATTTCGTGAATTTTGGAAAGTAGCTACTAATTTATTATAGCAAAAACGTTTTTTTTTTTTTTTTAAAAACAAAGCTTCGATTCAAGAATCTTCTACTGTGAGTGATGAATCTGCTCCAGAAGTTTGATTCGGAAATTTCAAGCAAGATTATTGCTCGGACAAGAGAGAACTTCACTCCAAATTGAGATGAAACGTCTCAAACATATGAATACCCGAACAACAAATTGAAAAATAGAAATTAAGGAAATATACAAGTAGCCATTAGATTATTAAAAAATCTAACTCAAACTTATTATAGTCCTCTGAAATTATAGGTGAGATTGAGTAATAGTTACAATCAAAATGTTATGATTATGAAGAGATCATCGAATTGTAAGTGTGCAACAATTTGGTGTCACCATGATCTCTAAACGTTCATGAGCATGCTTTAATGCAAATTCTTACCCAGAGTAATCAAAAGAGGAGTGGAAAGAAAGATGGAAGAAGAGAATAAAATGAAAAACTTCAGTGGCAATTATATTAATCACATGATCTGCACTTTGAGCATTCCTGAATAAGGTACTTTACTATTTATATTCATATATAGTTCTTATTGTTGAGCGGCGCAAGCGATTTACCCACAAACATGAACGGCGTTAATCCAATCAAGAATTATTAAAATTCACGATGAATCAACCGATGATACCAATCAATGAATCAAACAACTCATAAATAAGAACAAAAATCTAGAACACAAAGATGTAACGTGGTTCGGCTGACCGCCTACATTCACTGAATAGAAGCAGATTAATCCACTATATGAAAATACGAATTACAACTCTCCCTCACCAACGCTCTAATCTCACAAGCCTTCTTCTCTCTGAATAGCACTTGAAAGACTAGCAATTTTTGTCTCTACACACGTATCAGAATTGATAATGAACCTTTGTATTTATAAGGGTTGAAGAGATAACCCATAATATAGAAAATCTCTTCAGAAACCCTAATCTGCGCAAGCCTCTCGCGCGGTGGCGTCCGAACTGGAGTAAAACATTCAGACATTTTTTGTCCTGCATTCGGACGTTCTCAACATTGCGTCCGGACGTTTTCTCATACGTTCGGACGTTTTGCTCCAGTGACTAAAACTCGCGTTTTGTTCTCGAGCGTCCAGACGTTGGACGTCGATTTTGGGCCACACCCCAACAATCTCCACCTTGGCATAAAATCTGTCCAACCTGTGGAAACTTACTGACGTTCTCCAACACTGCACTTCTTTTCCAGGTAGACGTGCTTAACCTTTTCCGTGATTAGGGCGAAACTGACACTGTCTTCAACGTCTTGCCTGACTGGTGCTTTGTTGGTCTTTTCTCTCTTTTCTATTATTTCAACTGCATCTGCCGTTGCACTGAACTCGTTTCACAAACACCTAACTGTGCTGGTACTGCAGGTGTAGCTCCACCTACCACTGCGCTCCCTATCAGTCTGTAGAGATGCCAAATTTTCTACCATTTCATGATTACCATTGAACCTTTACTGATCTTCATAGCTTCACCTTTTCTTGTGTACCCATAGCCCAAAGAATCCAAGGCGCCTAAAGAGATCAAATTTCTCCTTAGCCTTAAACGTGTCTGACATTTCCTAAATCCCTGACGATCCTGTCGAACATCTTAATTCTGACTGTACCAATTCCAATGACTTTGCATGCTACATCATTCCCCATTAGAACTGTACCACTATCACAGGATTTATAGGTCTCAAACTAATCTTTGTTAGGACACATATGAAATGAGCATCCAGAATCTAAAATTTATGCATCTTACCATAAATCAAAATTTGAAAAAACTGAAAGTACAAAAAATGTATCTGATTCTACCTCACTGTCTGATGAACCTACTGCATAACTAACTGAGTCTGACGCCGCTTTCTTCTCCTTTCTCTTTTCTTCCATGTGCTTCTTTAATTCCTGGCACCTACTCTTGTAGTGACCAGTCTTGTGGTAATAGAAGCATTTCACATCTTTTTTGTCAGGCGGCTGACTGCCGTTAGAACGTCGATTCCTTGATCTACTGCTGCTCCTGCCTCGGTTTGACCTTTTCACAACCAGGCCTACATCACGTGGATCATCCTCTCTCTTCATCTTCTCGTGTGACACGAGAGCACATGTTACTTTCTCAAATTTCAGTGTCTCTTTTCCATACATTCGGGTAGTCACAAAATGATCATAGAATGATGGCAGTGATGTTAGGAATGATGGCAGTGATGTTAGGAGTAAGATCACCTTATCCTCATCCTCAATTTTCACATCAAACCCTGATAATTGAGTGATAAACATATTAAACACATTTAAATGATCTAACAGGTTTGTACATTTCTTCATCTGCAGTTCGTATAGCTATTTTTTCACGTACAACTTGTTGACCAAATTTTTCTTCATATAAAGGCCCTCTAGCTTCTGCCAGATTACCTCTGTCGATTCCTCTTTGATGATGTTATGGATAATATTGTCGCTTACACCCAAGCGAATGACGCTCATGGTTCATGCATCCAGGTCCTCCCAATCATCGTCACTCATCGACTCTGACTTCTTAGTCTTGCCGGATAATGCCTTGGAGACCCCCTGCTAGATTAGCATATCCTTCATCCGTCGTTTTCATAATGAAAAATTATTCTTACCATTAAACTTCTCGAATTAATATCTGACGGTGGTGGTCATCTTTTTAATCACCAACAAGTGATCAACTGCTACAACCGTAGGCTCTGATACCAATTGTTTGGCGACGGAAGCGATTTTCCCACAAACGATATTGATCCAATCAAGAATGACTAAAATCCACGATAAACCAACCGATGATACTAATCAATGAATCAAAAAATTCACAAATAAGAACAAAAATGTAGAACACAAAGATGTAACGTGGTTCGGCTGACCGTCTACGTCCACGGGCTAGAAGAAGATTAATCCACTATATAAAAATACATATTACAACTGTCCCTCACCAACACTCTAATCTCACAAGCCTTCTTCTCTCTGAATAGCACTTGAAAGACTAACAATTTCTATCTCTACACACGTATCAGAACTGATAATGAACCATTATATTTATAAGGGTTGAAGAGATAACTCAGAATCTATAAAATCTCTCCCGAAACCCTAATCAGCGCGAGCCTCTCGCGAGGCAGCATCCGAATGCTGGTCCCGGTATTCGGACGTTTATAACCCTACAAACATACTGGAGTAAAACGTCCGGATATTTTTATCCTTTGTTCGGACGTTCTCAACACTGCGTCCGAATGTTTTCTCTTACGTCCGAATGTTTTGATCCAGTGACCAAAACTCACGTTCTATTCTCGAACGTCTGGACGTTCGGTACTTGCGTCCAGACGTTGGATATCAATTTTGAGCCACACCCCAACACTTATGATATACTTGACTATATAATATTGTGGAGGAGACACCCATTACCCCAAATATGATCATTTATTAGTAGTTTAATCTCACCCATAAGAGAATGATCACCTTGGTTCAGAAAATTCAAGGAGTCAAATTATTTTAAATCATTTCTTCACTTTGGTACATTATTTCTTCAAAATTAATTGTTGAGTTATGATTTTAGTGGAATAAAAGTAAGAATCATATACTCAATTATTGATATCTAAAATGCAACAATCATTATATTATTCACTTTAATTCTTGATTCCCGTACTAGATTCTTTTATGTCTTGCTCATGGCTCTGGGAAAGAAGAAAGCTAGTTATGCAACTCACCCTTTAAACGCATCACAAATATCTCGGGAAGAGAGTAGTATGCCAGAGAGAGGGAACCTGACTCTACTGACCCAGTTGGTTGTACCATCCCAACCTCCCTAACACGAAGTGTTCGTACAAAAAGAACGCCTGAGGTGGTGGCTCAACCGATCAAGCTCCCCACAGTATCTACCCATCCTGACGTAGTCCTTACCCCACATCCTGTTAGCAGTGGCGCAGGTGAGAACTATATGAGTAGCCTTTTATCTCTAACTTCTTTGATGCAAGACGGGTTGAAATGTTGAGAACTATACGAAGGTTGATTGTATGTATATGAAGTTAGAATGGATGGCCTAAAGTCTATTGATTGTATGATTGTTTAGTTTCAGGCTCAACCTGTATATATTGATTTTTTTTTGCTATTTTTAAGTTACATTAGAGATGTTTGTACCATCAGGATGCTCGAAAAACAAAGAAAACTTAACCGAAATTTTTATTGAAATTTTTTTTTTGTAAAACAAAGTTTTATAACCACGCACACAAAAGGCTTTTTACTCTTATGTTGGCCTAGCCCAACATCGATTATTGATTAAAATATAGGTAAATCGTAACTTGAGGTGACATATTAATTCATTAAATTGTATCTATGTACATGTATATTATATTTGAACTTAATCCATTGATAAGATACTTGTGTTTTTTTGTATTTTTTTGACAGATTGATAGATAACGTGTTCAACTCGGAAGCAGTATAAACTTTTCTTTTGTTTAATCCTCTTTTGATTTTTGTGTTGTAGTTTGTTCGATATTGGGATGTATTTGGATGGATATAAGGATATGGATAAATCTGGGATTGATTATTACTTTTTAAATCTTTCAATGCATTTGGTATTGATGATTACTTTTTGGATAGATGTGGGTACTTATTTGGAATTCATTTGATTAGAATGTATTGATATATGAATCTATTTGAATGGAAAATAGGTTCAAATAGGTTTCAGAGAAAAATATTTGAATTCATTTCATTGGAATTCATTTAATAACTTTTTTGGCTACACAAGAAACCCGTCAGCAAAAGTATTGGAATTCAGAAAAGAATTTAACTTTGCCGACGCAGACACTTTGGTAAAATTGAACTTTTGGTGATGTTTTATTGTTTGTCGGGAAAGTTTATTTTTTGGCGATGCAATTTTTTTGTCCGAGAATGTATTAAAAAGTGAAAAGACATTTAATAATTACTATTTCTGATTCATCTTACGCGTCGCGAAAGAATAACTTTGGCTGACACAATTATTTGTCGGCAAAAGTGTCACAAAAGTCCCATTTTTATCACTTTTTGCTGATGCAGTATATTTACCAACGTGAATTTAAGTTTTTTCTGACGAAATTTTGCGTCGCTAGAGCCTATCATTTACCGACATGTCCAGTTTTGCGTCGGAAAACACTTTTCCCGACACACCTACACCGACGCCATGTATTTCGTCGGCAAATACATTTACCTATGCAATTAAGTTTTTGCCGACGATTTTTGTTATGTCGGAAAAATTAATTTTTCTTGTATTGCTTATTGAGAAAATCTAGGGGTGTAATTTTGATCCAGGCCCGGTGGGTCGGCCCGAGCCTGACACTGTTCCAGCCCGACCCGTCATAGGCCCGAGCTCACGGCCCGGTTCGAAGACCCCTGGGCAGACCTTGGCCTGAGTCTTAGAGCCCGAGGCCCAGCCCGCGACCTAATTTTGAGACCCTGTCTGAAAAAAGATCCAAAACGATGTCGTTTTGACGGCCCGGTCAGCGACCTGGTCCGAAAGCCCAATCGCCATCTCCAACGTCTCTTTCGATCGGACGACCCAGATTTGACACCCAAACGACATCGTTTTGCACCCAATAGTTAGATTTTTGAACAAAAGGCCCAGATCAAATGTAAAAACGATCAAACTATTGAGATTAGCTGACCGTTGTAGGCATGAGCCCGGCCAACGACTATTTTTTTTTTTAAATTCAGAAAATCTATTTTTTTCCTATAAAAATCCTCCTATCCCCATATTTCATTCACTCAACTCAATCTCTCTTAAACTCTCTCAATTTATTTTTAAAGTTTGATTAATTAATTTAATCAAATTTAAAGTATTCTTAAAGGCTGAAAACTCTCTCAAATTTTCAAGTTCTCAAAGGCTCTCTCTCAATTTTCAAAAATTTTAAGATCAAAGATTCAATATGAAAGTTACATCACGAATCAAGATCGAATCGGAACTCCATCAAGAATTAAATCGCTATTCGATTAGATTTAATCTTTGTATTATAATACTATAGATATTATTTAGTTACATAATAATACTCTCCATTTCTAAATTTTATTTTTTAAATTAAATTCTTAAGAGTTAAGGAATATAATTTTTATAAATATAATTCTCTAAGTTTATTATATCTACAAAGAAATTCAATTATCTTTTTTTTAATTTATATTCTTTAATTTCTAATTTTTTTTATGAATACTAATATTTTAAGTAGTGGGTCAACTAGATCTTCATCATCTAATAAGAAATTATATTCCGTATAGAATAATTTTAAAAAAATAATACTGATGGAACGGTTACTATTAAATAAAAATGTCATCTTTGTAATAGAATTCTTTGGTAACGCATCGGGTGGTACCAATTATTTATGTAGCCATTGTTATTCGAATAATAACCCTAGAGGGGGGTGAATATGATCTTTTAAAAATCCTTTTAGTTTAGAAATAATTTAAACAATATAGGTTATATATATATATATATATAATCACAGACAATTATAATAGCAGTAAAGAGATAGAGAGAGAGAGAGATAGATGACACTGTCATTTTTATAGTGCTTCGGTTATTCCAGCCTACGTCCACTCCTTAAGCTCCCGTTGAGATTGTCCACTATTTGAGAGCACTTACAGGTCTGCTTCAAACCTATTACAAGCTATCACCAATCTGTGTTCCAAAGCCACAAAGCTTCTAGCACTTGTGATCTAATGTTCCAAGCCTTTTCAAAAACTCACCAAACTGTGTTCTAAAACTCTCAGACTTCTAGCACTTGTGATCTTTCTTTTTGTATGCTAAATCACACATAAAGAATAGTACAGGGTGACTCACCCTTACTTTTACAATGAGTTATAACAATAAGAAGTACTCTGTGTGAAGAGTTAATTTTTACACTATAGCACTCTGAAGAAAACCCCACGAACAAGATGATAAATAGTAGTTGCTGGATATTTTCTGAATCAATGATGAGAGAATCTATTTCTGATCTTAAATTAGTGAGACAAGATTTTCTCCTTTCTTTTTCTAATTTCTCGCTTGGAAAGAGTGATTGATGGATATATAATCTCATCTGGTGTATATTTGGGTTTGTTTCTC
Source organism: Aequorea victoria (assembly GCA_032361285.1). Taxonomy (NCBI): domain Eukaryota; kingdom Metazoa; phylum Cnidaria; class Hydrozoa; order Leptothecata; family Aequoreidae; genus Aequorea; species Aequorea victoria. The sequence goes on along the minus strand of JAUTBS010213559.1, from coordinate 1,658 downwards.
TTTCTCTGTATTTCTCTGAGAAATAATGTCTTTATATAGATATTTTTGTTTAATCATAGCTTTGAAGTTTTTTTTTTCAATAAATGATCTTGATACTGAGGAGTGTTTTGTAATTAATTTCTGTCATTGTCTTCTTTTGGATTGATTCACCAATCAAATCCGATTTTAAATTCAGACTTTTAATAATGACATTGTATTTCAAATTTGATTTTACTGTAGCAAAATTCTGTATTTAATAGATTCGATCTTGAGTTCTCCTTTTTAACGATTTGAGATATCTTCTTGGGATTGCTACTGAAATAAATCTCTAAATTAATTTCTATTTGAATATAGTCGTTGAAGATCAGATCATGGCATTTAATGCTCTGAGATATCGTCGTTTTTCTCCGTAAATCTCGTTGAAGTGCTTACTGCGTAACTTTGGGTCGACTCAAAGTGAGTTTGGGTCAACTCAAATGCCTTGGAGAAGAATACTGTGCTGGTGAGTCAACTCACTCATGAACTGGGTCGACTCAAAATGAATCTGTCTATGTTGTCTGACAGAGGGCTTCAGTGGGTCGACGTACTCATGAAGACTTTGGATCGATTCATGAATGTCCCTGTGCAGTCTTGTTGTCGTGGGTTTATTGATATAGCTTTTTGTGTTAGCTCATTATACTTGGGTCGACTTATAAGATCATTGGGTCGACTCATGGTGTCACATTGTGCATTGAGTCGAGGTCTAGGATGACTTATATCGGCTCATGTGTTTTTCTTTAGACTTGGGTCGACTCATGACTACGCCTCTTAGAGATCCAAAGAGTTTATTAATTTGAGTCGACTCATGGAAGGTTTGGGTCGACTCAGGGCTACGCCTGTTAGAGATCCAGAGAGTTTATTACTTTGAGTCGACTCATGGAAGGTTTGGGTCGACTCAGGGCTACGCCTGTTAAAGATCTAGAGAGTTTATCAGTTTGAGTCGACTCATGGAATGTTTAGGTCGACTCATTGTCATGCCTGTTATCAGATGGTGGTGTGGGTCGACTTAGAGGTTTAGGAAAAATTATGCTTTGGTTTTCTGGGATTAGGCTCTGTTTGGGAATAGTTTTAATGATGTTAAAAATATTTGGACACTTATTTTAATACCTGAAATCACGTCAAACAATGTTAAATACAAAGTTAACCCAAATCATTGGTGTTAACCTATTAGATAATCTTTTAAAATATTTTGACGATTAATTGAAGAATATATCACAAGATATGAACAATAATTATGATTAATGAATATATCATGTTTTAACTTGTTAATATAGTGATTGAAGTTATTTAAATAATTTATGTGTTTTTTATAAAACTTGGAGCTTATAAAACATTTCTTTTTATCTTTCTAAAAACTTTGTTTGCTATCATTAAAATCAATATGTTCATTCGTTTAAACATTGGGGCTAACAATCTCCCCCTTTTTTATGATGACAAACATTGTTAAGAAAATCTTTTTTTTAAAATGTGATATGAGTTTTGAAAAAGCTCCCCTTCAAGAGGTGCTTCATATTTTGAATGATTTTCAACACAATATTTCAATCATATATTCATTCATTCAATTAATACATCATCATATCAATAATCACAATCAACAGTTAAGCGCAATTGAGTATGATAGTATATCCATCCAATTCTGT
>JAUTBS010213448.1:0-11619 GCA_032361285.1 Aequorea victoria | reverse complement strand
AATTAATAAAATCTTATCTAAGATCGACTATGTTACAAGAAAGGTTAAGTGGCTTAGGAATAATATCAATTGAAAAAAATATGTTATCAAAAATTGAATAAATAATTTTGCATCTCAAAAGGAGAGAAAAATAAATTTTAAAATAAAGTAAATAATGACATAAAAAATTATAAAGGGTCACTTTTAACGTTTTTGCTTTGAGCCTCATTTTTTCTTGAGCCGCCACTGAGCGCCCAAACAAGGTCTTAGTCAATGTAGGGGGAGTGAAATAATGATGAGAGAGAATCCAAAGAAAGCTCTGTCACGGGTCCGCTAGTCGACTCTTGTGGAACAAGGAATAACACACGTTAGTGCTGATCCAGCCGGGGTGGTTGGCCGGAAGAGCACTCCAATACTTAAGTCATAACCTAGTTGAAAAGTGTTGTTGTAGCTTAAGAGTATAGAGTAGAGAGCGTACCTATTAATGAGGGTCCATGCCCTATTTATAGAGTTTGCAACCTTTATGGGCATTGAATTCCTCCTCTAGGATCTAGCTATCACGATAGGGCTAACATCTTCTCTTTAGGTGAGATAGGGTAGACAGCTCACCTCCCCTTACCTTCGAGCGAAATAGGGGTGGGCGGGTCTTCACATGGCATCCTGGACAGGAGTTTCTCGGGCGACCCATGTGGTCTCCGTTGTGTTCGGCCGTGCTCGCTCTCTAGAGCCAGCACGCCCTCTTCGTGCCATGTGTTTGCACCAACTGTATATTGGTTGGCCCCTGTTTATCCGGCGCCTGGCCGAAGTCCAGTGGTCGACCACCTATTTTCTAGTCATATGTGGTCGGCCATGTGGTTACGGGCCCACCTGTACATTGTGGCTTACTTGAAGATGCTCAGCCCCTTAATTTGCCCCTAGCTCCTTTTCGAGCGCTTACGGTCGGCGAGGGGAGGAGCTTCATGTGATGACGAGCACACCGTGTCAGGTCCATGTTTGGGTCGTGCTTACTCTGGCATTCTGCTGACATCACGACTGTCGTAAGAGCCACGTTGCTTCATTCCTGGGTTTGATGCAGGCGCGCTTTTCGGGGTGCCAGCTGTCGTGCCCCCATTGTTGTAACTTCTTCGCCGCCGAAGTGAAAGGACAGTCTGCCCTGCTACATACCACGTGTCCCACATCCAGTGAGGTGATGTGCGTGGGCACCGTACCAGGTGTCGTCGCTTCGTTTCCTGCGGGGGCCATTAATGTCCGGGGTCTCCTAACCTTCCCGAGGCAACCGTTGCCACATGGGGTGACGTTTCACGTCCTCTACCTCTGTTTATATATATATGATAACTGGGTCAAAAATCCACTTTCTTCCCTCGTCGTCTTCCTCAGAACGCTCATGGCTTTTCCACCATTGTCGTTCCAGTTGGAGCTTTGCTCGAGCACTCATCGTCGTTGTTCACTGCAACCCGTGGTGCTTCTCGCCCTTGGAGTCCTCGCCGTCGATAGTCTCATTCGCAAAAGTAAGCTCTCAATCCCTCTGGTTCTTCGTCTTTGTTTCTTTTTCGAATGACTTTGTTCTCTTCTCGTTTTTGCCTTCTGGTTGGTCCTGTTTTGATTCTGGTTTTTGTACCCCTTAGTTTTGTCGCCTCAGTCCGAGTCTTTGTTTTTCTTGCTGCTTGACTTTACAAGTCTTGGCCTTCTGTTCTTTCTCCTAGGCCGACCACCTTGTTCTTATGGACCCCACAGCTCGCCGACTGTGACTTTATCCATTATGGGTAAATTTCGGTGGATGTGCGACGGTGCGATCAACATGGCCGAGTTTCGGTTGTGTTACCAGGTCCCTGGTGACATAACCCTTACTTTGGCCGAGAAGGACGCACCGACCATTGGGGGGCCGAGCTTTGCCCCTTCCCCATAGTGTCGTTGATCGATGGGGCGTTCGATTCCCCCTTCATCCCCTTCTCCGGGAGATGTTGCCAAAATGCAACCTGAATCTGGTGCAGGTGTCGATCAATTTCTTTCGTGTCATCATGGGCGTGGTTCAGTTGAACCGTCTGTACGGCCTTGGTCTCGGCTTTGCCGAGATCATGTATTGTTATACCCTGGCGCATAACCCCTCTCGAACCACTTATTACCTCTGAGCAAGGCGTCCTCGATACAAGCTGGTAGAGGACCTTCCTGATACGAACAAGCATGCCTCTGACTACTTGAAGGTTGGAGACCACTTTGAATGGTCGGCCCACGACGCTCGGCGGGAGTTCAGGGTCCCCCGTGAGCACAGTCTTCCAGGTCGGCCTTTGTCTAGCTTCTCTTTGAATTTGCATTCTCGTCTTGTTTTATTGCTTATCTCCTAACTGATTTATACTTGTTCTGCAGTGCCGGATTTCAACCGCCTTCAGGGAGGAGCGAACGTCAAAGCAGTGGAGAGGGCTCTTGCGATCCAGAAGGTCGGCCCCTGAGCTGCTCGACTACTCGCCTAGCTACCGCGGCGTGATTCATCCTCGCGTCGACCGTCCTGGTGGCCGTACCCGCCGACTGAAACGGCAGCACATACCCATCGTGGACCTCTTCGCTCCTACGAATTCTGACTTAGAAGCCACACCATCGACATCCCCCATCCGAACGCCGTCACCATCGCTGTCAGCTCCTCAGAGTTCGTCCACCAGCGCCTCCATCCAAGTCTTGGAGATGTCGAGGCAGCGCAAGGTCGTTGATCTGTCAGATGTGGCTTTCGCTGTCAAGGTCGAAAGCTCCGTTGTTGGCCTTCGATCCCTCAGACTGAGCATATGTCAGACCCTCCTGCTACCGACCAACCTGGGGGGAGGAGTCTGCTGCCGAGCATGCGTCGGACACTCCTGCTCCCAGAAAAAGGCCGAAGACCACAGCCGAAGCCTCAACCTCCAAGGACGTTGCCGGGGACCTTGTGTGCGTCGTTGTTCCTGAGGCGGGCAAAGCTTAGGCCCCGACCCCTGCCTCCTGGGCCCCCACTCTCATGATCGGCCAAAGGGCGGTCAACATTGCCGACCAGGCACTGGCCTCGTCTGAGGTTGCCTTTGCTCTTTCAAAGGCAGTCTGCCTGCCGAGGGATATGGCCTCCCACTCCGCTGATGTCGATTCCCGGATGCTGAAGGGCACTATCCAGATGGCGACCGTGGTAAGTTTTGTTTGCATATTTTTCCCAACTTTTGTTCGACTTTCATGTTCGATTTCTTTTCTAACTGGGTGCTTGTCTTCTTCAGACGCTACAGCGGCTCCACACCATCACCGACCGTCACGAGATCCTAGTCAATGAGCGTCGGTTGATGGCCAAACGTGGGGCCGAGACAAACGCAAAGCTGGAGGCTTCCGAGAAGAAGCTCTAGGAGGCCCTGGTCGGCCATGATCAGTTACGAGCCGAACTTGCCTAGGAGGAGGCAGAGCAGAAGAAATCGGAGGCAACCCTGTCCACGGCAGAGATCGAGGCCATCCGCCAGAAGGTTACCTTGGCCGAGGAGAAAAGGGGAAAAGAGGTCGTCGCTGCCGTCCAACAAGAGGCTGAAGACAAGGTCTGGCAAGCTGGCTGGGATGAGGCCAGCCAGGAATATATCCGGTAGGTGAAGGAGCTTCGGGTGTCCTTGCTGCGATCTGGATGGGAGTCTGTTCTCAAGGCAGTAGGGGTTCCCTCGGATTCTTCCCTATTTTGTCAGGAGCCTCCCCCTCGTGTCAGACCTTCGACCCAGGCTCCTCCTTCGCCTAAATCTTCGGCCGTAGTTTTAGCTTTTATTTCTTTCTTTACTGTTTTCCTTGCGGTCGAGCACTATGATGTCGAGCCTTGTAATTTCTACTTTTTTGTTTCTTTCTGTGGCCAAGCAGCCTGTTGCCGGACCAATGTGTAACCGAACGATATTTTTTGGTAATACAGAGGATATTTTTCAAACAAAGTCTTTCTATTGTTTATTTTTTTGAGTGATGTTATGTTTTCTAAAGTATTTTCGATACTTGTGATCGGCCGAAATGTCGCTCGGCCTGTTTATTTTCCCCAAGCTCCTTTCCGAGTACACATGGTCGGCGAGGGGGGAGCTTCGTAGTACTGCCGAGCGTGCCTTCTGTAATAGAATGCCTTGTGCGCATTCTCGTCTTCCACCGAACACGTTCCATTTGGCGTTTGTTTGGCTTTCCACCGAACCACTTCCATTCGCCCGAACTAATTTTTCACCGAACAAATTTCGTTCGGCGCGTTATTGTCTTACACCGAACATGTTCCATTCGGCGTTGTTTGGTTTTCCACCGAACCATTTTTGTTCGACGCGTTCTTGTCTTCCACCGAACACGTTCCATTCGGTGTTGTTTGGCTTTCCACCGAACCACTTTTGTTTGGCCCGAACTGATTTTCCACCGAACAAATTCCGTTCAGGGCGTTATTGTCTTCCACCGAACACGTTCCATTCGGGGTTGTTCAACTTTTCCACCAAACCACTTCCATTCGGCGCGTTCTGATTTTCCACCGAACAAATTTTGTTCAGCGCGTTTATTGTCTTCCACCGAACAATTCCGTTCAGCATCCTTTCAGATTTTCTCAATGATGCAGCGGGTCACTGTGTTTGTAGTAATCTGTCTGGTGGAGGTGCGGAAGCTCGCATTTTATTAATAGTGATTACATCGCACCCAAATGAACGAAAAAACGAAACTGACCAAATTGAGAGGTGCACTCAATGATAGAAAAATTTTAAGAGTACGACATTCCAGGGCTTGGGAATGGCTTTTCCGTTCGTATCCTCTAGTCGGTAGGCCCCATGCCCTGCAATTGCGGTGACTTTGTAGGGTCCCTCCCAATTTGCGCCAAGCTTCCCTTCGTTTGGATTTTTCGTGTTCGGCATGACTTTCCTCAGAATCAGGTCCCCGAGACTGAATTCCCTGGTATGTACCTTTCTGTTGTAAGAGTCGGCCATCTGTTTCTGGTATGATGTCAGTCGTATGAGGGTTGCCTCGCGTCTTTCCTCTATTAGGTCTAGGTCCCTCCCAAGGGCCTCTTCGTTGCCTGCCGTTGTGAAGGCGTCCGTTCTCAGCGTTGAAAGACCGACTTTTAGAGGGATGACCGCTTCGACCCCGAACGCTAGTGAGTAAGGGGTTTCTCCTGTGGAGCATCGGGATGTAGTCCTGTAGGACCAAAGTACATGTGGTAGTTCTTCTGCCCATTTTCCTTTCGATTTTTCCAGCCTCTTTTTGATTCAATCGATAATAGTTTTGTTTGAGGCTTCCGCTTGTCCGTTGCACCGGGGATAGGCTGGGGTCGAGTAATGATTCTGGATTCCAAACTTAGCACAGAAATCTTTGAACAATCGGCAATCAAATTGTGTGACATTGTCAGAGAAGAAGGCTTTCGGGATGCCGAACCTGGTGATTATGTTCTTCCACACAAGTTTCTTCACATTTGTGTCTCTTATTTGGCTTAAGGGTTCTGCCTCGATCCATTTTGTGAAGTAATATGTGGCTGTTATGAGGAACGTTTTGTTGTTCAGCGCTTTCGGCATTAGCCTGACTAAATCCAGTCTCCACTGGGCGAAGGGCCAAGGGCTCGTGAGTGGCGTCAAGTGGCCGGCTGGGAGATGGATCATAGGGCCGAACACTTGACATTTTCTCAATTACTGTTGGGCGTCTTTCTGTATATACAGCCACCAGTACCCTTGCGATATTGCTCGGTGGGCCAAAGACCGACCTCCTGTGTGACTCCCACGGATTCCCTTATGGATCTCGTAGAGCAGGTTTTTTACTGTGCTCGGGTGGACGCACAGAAGTTAAGGGCCTGTGAACGATTTCTGATAGAGCTGGTCGGATGGTGAAAGCCAATACCGGGCTGCCTTGTGTCGAATTTTTTGTGCCTCCTTCTTGTCGCTTGATAACTCGTCTCGTTGTAGGTCGGCAGTGATTGGATCCATTCAGCTTGGACCGAGCTCCGTCGTGACTGAGACCTCCTTTCCCTTTATACTGGGGTCTTGTAAGTGCTGGATTGTGACCATTCTCTGCCCGCCAGGCCCGAGGGCTGAGGCCAGGCAAGCCAGGGCATCGGGGTGACTGTTTTAGCTTCTCCCTATTTGTTCAATCTTGAAAGAGCCAAAGCCTTTGAATAGTTCCCGGGCCACCTCCCGTACTTGCTCATTTTCGTGTCATTTGCCTAGTATTCCCTGGTGAGTTGGCTGGTCACCAGCTGTGAGTCGCTGTAAAGGATGAGGTCTTTTGTCCCCAGCTACTCCGCGGCTCGCAGTCTGGCGATCACTGCCTCGTACTCGACTTTGTTGTTGGATGCTTGGAATTCGAGTCTTATCGATTGTTCCATCGTCACTCCCTCCGGTGAGATGAGTACGATCCCAAGTCCTGCTCCCATTTGGTTCGAGGAGCCGTCGACGTACAACTTCCATACCTCACCAACAAATATTTTCCACACTTCGAATGTGCTCGGCTCCATTGGCTTGGTCGTGATCTGGACTTCAGCCGAGCTGGTGCATTCTTGGTGATGAGCAGGGTGAGGTGCAAATTCTGCAATGAAGTTGGCCAGGACTTGCGCTTTTATTGCGGTTTTAGGCTGGTATTTGATGTCAAAGTCGCCAAGCTCGATTGTCCATTTGGTCAGCCTTGCAGAAGATGGCCTTTAGTGGGTACTCCGTGAGTACTGTGATCGGATGCGCTTGAAAGTAGTGCATGAGTTTTCTAGAGGCCATTACAAGGGTGAATGCAAGCTTTTCTAGAGGGAGGTATCTTGATTCAGTCTCTAATTTCATCTTGCTTCTGTCGTACACTGGCCGATGTTCCTTGTTCTCTTCTTTGACGAGAACCGCGCTCACTACGTGTTGGGAGACTGCCAGGTATAAGAATAGTTCCTCTCCTATCGTAGGGGTCATCAGGAGAGGAGGCTGGGTCAGATATGTTTTTAGTTCCCCGAGTGCCTGGTTGTATTCCTCGTCCCATTCAAACTGCGTTCTTTTTCACAAAAGCTGAAAGAATGGTCGCCATTTTTCAAACGACTTGCTGATGAATCGGTTAAGTGCTGCAGTGATTCCGGTTAACTTTTGAACCTCTTTCATGCATTTTGGAGGTTCGATGATTTGTATCGCTCTAATTTGGACGGGGTTGGTCTTTATTCCTCAATGCGTAACCAGGTAGCCCAAGGATTTTCTAGAGTCGACCCCAAAGGCACACTTTGAAGCGTTTAAGCGAAGCTTATGGTGTTTGAGGATGTTGAACACTTCCTCCAGGTCGCCCAGATGGTCTTATTCGCTGATATGTCACTCTAGCATTTTTAAGGCTAAATGGCATAACTCTGTAGCAGTATAGCCCACGGGGACTGATGAATGCCATATTCTCCTGGTCTAGGCCGAACTGAGCAATCTGGTGGTATCCTCTATAGGCATCTAGGAAGCTCATTCTTTCGTGTCTGGCAGTCGAATTGACCAGTTGATTGATCTTCGGCAGGGGAAAGCTATCCCTCGGGCAGGTTTTATTGAGGCTGGTGAAGTCTACGCATACCATCAACTTTCCATTCTTCTTCTTGACGACCATGGTATTGGATAGCCATTTGTGGTATTAGATTTCCTTTATGGCTTTGGCTTCAAGGAGCCAATCTACCTCCTCGATCACTGCTTTGGTATGCTGTATGACCGATCACCTGCTTTTTTGGACCACGAGCTTGTGTCGAGGGTCTACGTTGGGTCGGTAGAAGATGAAGTCAGGGTCCACCCCTAGCATATCATAGGGACTCTATGCGAATACTTCTCTATTTCTTTTGAGGTAGGCTTTTATGTCTCCCTTTTCCTATTCAGTAAGAGTGCTACCGAGCATGAAGCTCTTTTCATTGTTACCTTCGTCCAACTGGATCTCCTGTAGATCCTCTATTGCTTTTTTGGTGGCTCCATCATCTAGGCGGGCCTCTTGCTCTTGTTCATCGACCATCTGGACTTGGTCGGCTGTACTCTTTATTTTTAGTACGGAAACCAAGCATTGCTTTGTCATTGGTTGGTCACCCCGTATCACTTCCACTCCGCTTCCCATCAAAAAATTTAAACATAGGTGGAAGGTTAACGATACGGCCTTGAGGTTGTGGAGCCACGTCTTTCGAACTATGGCATTATAGGGGTTGGGCGCACTGACTACCAAGAGTTCGATCGGGATACAAATTGATCCCTCATGAACTTGCAGTCCCACTCGCCTGACTGGATGATCGTTGAAGACGACCAGTGGGTATGTGGCGGGTAGCAGATCCGTCTCCTTGAGTCTGAGCTTTTTGAATAAGCTGTAGTACATGACCTCAGCGAAGCTTCCTTGATCCACGAGGATTCTTTTTACGTCGTAGTTTCCTATACCCAGAGTGATGACGAGTGCATCATTGTGGGGACTTTCCACTACCTATAGATCCTCGTCTGAGAAGCTGACTGTGATGGGCTGTCTATCTTTCCGTTTGGTCTGCTCATCTCTTATCCTTTTTGGGGCAGGTTCGACCTTTATTACCTCTTTTAAGTGGGCTGTCGTCTGTGCAGCACTTCTTAGCCAATTTGGCCCTTCAATGCTCATACCCCTATAGATGGCGTTGATCTATATCCGGGCTGCTGTTCCATTGTCATGTTCGCTTTTATCCCTTTTGGTGCTGGTCAGATGGAGTTGGTCGGGTTCCTCCCTGGTCTTCCCTTCATCTATGTATTTTTCAGATGCCCGACGGAGACTAGGTCCTTCAGATGAAGCTTTAGGGCCTAACAATCCTACGTCATGTGCCCCTTATCTTTGTGATATGAGCATTGTAGCTTAGGATTCCTCCTCTTTGGATCACCGATCATCCGCGGGGGCCACTTGAAGACGGGTTCCCCACTAATTTTCTCCAGAAGCTTGTAGATCGGCTCCGTGAATATGGTGTTGACGGCTTCGTGGGGGTCGACCCTTTCTCTATGCCCCTAGTCAGCTTTGGGTCATCGAACTTCTCTTTGGCCACTTGGGTGAGGGCTCCGTGTCGTCCACCCGTGCGTGCTGCTCGACGCGTTGCATGAGGTCTTTCATGTCGAGTGCTGGCCTCTTTATCAAAGAGTATTTTAACCGGCTATCAGTTGGAAGGCCGAGTTTGAACAAGACCCTTACCAAGTATTCTTGGTAATCGTCTATTTCGTTGTAAGTATCCCAGTAACGACTGGCGTACTCCCTCAAGGTCTCCTGCTTGCCCTTCTTTAATCCTAGAAGGGCGTCTACCTCCTTCGGAAGCCGAGCGTTGGCTGCAAACCTGGTTATTAATGCCTCTAAGAGCTATTTCCAGTTTAATATGCTTTCCTATCCAAGCTTGTCTAACCATTTGAGGCCAGACTCCCCGAGGCTGCCTAGGAAGCACCTGCACATTAGCCCGTTGCTCCCACTCCAGAGTGACATAGTCTGTCGATAGTAGCTCATGTGCATATAGGGGTCGGATGTTCAATCATAGATGTTGAATTTTGGCATAGAGAACTTCTTGGGTGCTTTCACCTGCTCAATCTCGAGGGTAAAGGCGGACGAGACTAGCCTGTCGAGCTCAGGGTCCCTGACTAGTCCGCGAGAGGGGCCTTGTGGTTGGCCCTTTGGAGGGGTTACGCCCATCTACTTGGCCATTCTCTTGTCTCTTCAGCTATCGTCCCTTCTATCGAGGGAGCTGGCAGCTCGTCCCTTATCCTCAGATGCTCGACCCTTATCTCTGTTGTGGGATTTTATTTCCAGCCAACCTCTGAGGTCTTTAGGCTGCCTGACAGATTGAGAATGATGGCTGATTGTTCCCATTCTCTGGCCTTTGGGTCTAGGGTCCCCGGGGCATGTAGCTACTTGCTCCACCGTTCCTCCATGGGATACGGAGGGGCCTGGCCCTTTTCCTGCTGAGATCTAGTTCTTAGTCCAAGAATTTATGGGTAGCTACTTGCTCCATCGCTCCGCCCTCTCTACTCCTTTGTCGATGGCAACCCCTTCCTTCCGGCAGGACTGCTTGACCCTTTGTAACTTGGCTTTGAGTCGTACGAGTTCCATTTCCCTATTTTCTATGAGCTTGTCCCTTCACTTGATCCTCTCCTCGATCTATTGCAGCATATTTCAAGACAGTAATTCATTCTGCCAATGAAGTCCCTCTATATAGAACGAGGGACTGCGTCTGGGGCTCCTGACCTTCGGCAATCCTGCCCTCTCCTTCCCTTTTTTCAAGGTCACCGGGGTAAGATTGTCTGGTCAAGAACCACTTTGAGATTTTGAATCTTCAGCTCCCATGGTAGAAACTTGTTGGGTTTCCCATAAACGTCGCAAATTATAAGGGGGTGAAATAATGATGAGAGAGAACCTAAAAAAAGCTCCACCATGGGTCCGCTGGTTGACTCCTGTGGAGCAAAGAAGAGCATACGTTAGTACTGATCTAGCCGGGGTGGTTAGCCGGAAGAGCACTCCGATGCTTAAGTCAGAACCTAGTTGAAGAGTGTTGTTGTAGCGTAAGAGTATAGAGTAGAGAGCGTATCTGTTAATAAGGGTTCCTCCCCTATTTATAGAGTTTGTGACCTTCATGGGCATCGAATTCCTCCTACAGGATCTAGCTGTCAAGATAGAGTTAACCCCTTCTCTTCAGGTGAGATAGGGTAGACATCTCACCTCCCCTTACCTTCAGGCAAGATAAGGGTGGATAGGTCTCCACCTGTATCCTAGACAGGCCAGTCCCTTATCTCCAAGCGAGATAAGGAGGGATGAGTCTCCACCTGGCTTCTTGGATATGCTGGTCCTATCTCGGTTGCCAGATATTTGGGTATAGGTAATGTGCCATGTGTCAGTGCCATGGCTGTCCCCTGGTCGCTCGAGTTCATCGGGTGAGCCATAATTTTTGGCCCATGTGCCCTCCGTTGTGTTCAGTCGTGCTCGGTCTCTGGAACCGTTACGTCTTTTGCGTGCCCTGTATTTGCACCGACCACATATTGGTCGGCCCCTGTTTATCTGATGTCCAGCCAAAGTCCAGTGGTCAGCCATCAGTTTACCGATCGTGTGTGGTTGGCCTTGTGATTACGGGCCTACCTATATGTGGTGGCCCACTTGAAGATGCTCGGCCCCTTTAGATACTAGGTATTTGAGAGGAACTACAGGCGTCAGCTTGATGTTTGATGGGAGTTCTAAAATTTATTATATTTTGTGTATTGATTCTGATTTTGCTGGGGACCATGATCAAAGAAGATCAATGACATTATGTTTTTACTCTCACATGAGGTGCTGTTAGCTGGAAGGTTATCTTACAGGTTATAATTACATTATCTACTACGGAGGTAGAGTATATGTCAGTGACTGAGGCTGTGAAAGAGGCATTGTAGTTGAGAAGCTTACTTGGTGAGTTAGGTTTTGAGTATGGTCTGACTGACATTCACTGTGACAGTCCGAGTGCTATACATTTGACCAAAAATTTTATGTATCATGAACAAACCAAGCATATTGATGTCAAGTATTGTCACACCCTAATTTAGGAAAGGTGATCGGCCATGGCTATTGGGTCTTGGAATAATGAACTAAGAAAGTCATAATAATATTTAGCTAATAATATGCTAAAAAGATCTCAATACTAATGATTTAATCATTTAGAATCCAATATAATCAAAGTGGGGCAAACAACCCATAATCTCTCATCAATATCCATTATTCCATCAACAATGATAATTA
>JAUTBS010213337.1:0-11619 GCA_032361285.1 Aequorea victoria | reverse complement strand
GACTCGTTAATAACGGGACCAAATGAAAAGAATTGAGGAAAATATATACAATTATATATACTTGAATGAGATGAGACCTTTTATAGATACGAAATGAGATTGCGATTATGATATGATCTGAACTGAATGAGGTAATAATTTGAATCGATATTGATATGCCTCAATTTTGATATGCCTCGTTATGATATGCATTGATAATGATCTGAAGTAATGTGACGAGATTACAAAATTCTGATATGAGTTAATGAAATGAAATAATGAATTACATGACTTCTTTTTGGATATTATGTATATATTTCCTGCCATGATATGTTAGTGTATAAATCTATTTTATCCTTATTTTAGAATTGTATTATTAAGCGTGTTCCATTCACCAGTTTTTTGCTAATGTTGTGTAATCTAAACATTTCAGGTAAACAGGTTGAAGCTTGACGTTGGACTCAACTGCTTCAAGGGATCCAATTACAAAGACCTCTAGGATCATGCATTTTTACATTTATATCTTGATTCCGTATTCAAAAAATAATTGATTTATTACTGCTTCCGCATTTGAATAGAATTAAAAAGTTTAACTATGAGCTGTCGAGACAGCATGTTGAAACTTTTTGACGGTTTGACCTACATGTATGAAATCGGATCTTAAATTGTTTAAATTCATTATAATTAATATTGTATTAGCATATGGTTAGCTAATAATTTATTAAGACTTTCTTGGATTAGTTGGGCCAATGCCCATGATCCATGGTCGGTCACCTGCTCCAAAATCGGGGTGTGACATATATGTTGATGATATTGTGTTTGGTGCTACTTGTATGGATATGGTAAATGATTTTGCTAAATTTATGCACAATAAGTTTAAGATAAGCCTCATGGGTGAATTAAATTTCTTTATTGGATTGCAAATTAAACAAACATTTAAAGGGATTTTTATAAATCAATCTAAATATGTTAAAGATCTTTTGAAATGTTTTGAAATGATGAAGCAAAATCATTTCGTAATCCATGAGTACTTCAACTAAACTTGACAAGGACGAAAATGCCAAAAGTATTGATTCAAAACTCTTTAGATGCATGATTGGTAGCTTGTTATATTTAACGGCTAGTAGGCCAGACATTATGTTTAGTGTATATTTATGTGCTTGCTTTCAAGCTTGTCCTAAGGAATCTCGCTTAATTGCCGTAAAACATATTTTGAGATATTTTAAAGGCACGATTGACTTAGGACAATGGTATCCAAGACATACTTCATTTGACTTGTTGAGTTACTCTGATGCTGACTTTGCTGGATGCAAAGTGGAATGCAAGAGTACCTCTGGAACATGTCATTTCTTTGGACATTCCTTAGTTTCTTGGTCAAGCAAAAAATAGCATTCTATTGCTATTTCCACTGTTGAAGCTGAATATCTAGCAGCTGGTAGTTGTTATGCACAAACCTTGCATATTAAGCAACAACTTGAAGATTTTAAATTATCATTTGATCATATTCCTATTATGTGTGATAATACTAGTGTAATATGTTTAACTATCCTATTCATCACTCTCGAACCAAGCCTAATAAAATCTGATATCATTTTATTCAAGATCATGTTGAAAAAGGAATGTGGAATTAAAATTCATTAGTACGGATAATCAACTTGCAGATATATTCACTAAACCCCTTCAAGAAGATAGATTTAATACAATTTGTAGAAAACTTGGCATAATGAACTTTAATGATATATGAAAGTAAAATGGTTTCCTGTGATGCTCTGTTTTATTTGCCTGTTTATTTTTGAAACTGTTAAACTTGTTGTGTCGACACCTTGAGTGTTGGTGTCGACCCTCTCATGTGTTTCTCAAACAACAATATGTGAGAAAGTCTGTTTGTGTCGACACCTTGACATTTTAGTGTTGACCCTTTCTTGCCTCCTGTACCTCGCTAGTTTGTGTCGACACCAAAAATTTTGTGTCGAACCAAATGACTTTCTAGTGTCGACCCATGACATTTTGTGTCGACCCCTTATCTCTTGCTTTAGGACTTTTTATGAGAAACTTTTGTGTCGACACTAAATGACATAGGTGTCGACCCTAGAGACCTCTATATATAAAAATTTCCGTGTTGACCTTTTTATTCCTTCGAGCTCTCTCTCTCTCTAAAAAGTGCATCTCTCCTGTGCATCCCCTTGCTCTAAATCGTGTCGACCCCTCGACCTCTTGCACCTTCAATTCCTCTCTCGATCAAGAGGATGCCTCTCAAAACGATGGGACGGGGTTCCAAGAACACAGCGAGTTCTGGTTCTCAAAACCCTAGAAAGACGAAGAGGAAGAAGACGGGTCAAGGTTCCACTTCGGGTGAAGCTGTCGCCGAACAAATTGAAGTGAACGTGGCCACCTCTGAGATGATTCCTTTCCTTACCCTTGAATTTAAGATCTCTATTTCACCTCTTTCATCTTTCGAAAAATCGGTCCAGGTTGAAGTATTGACCTTCCTTACTTCGATGAAATTGGGATGATCTTTAAATCTCTTTTCTGTAGTATGGGTTGGGAAATTTTTTTACAAATTCGTGAACCTCACTTCCCAACTCTCATAAAAATATTTTTTACTCTCACTTTCAACCCACGGAAAATTCATCTTCTACCATCACCTCTTGGGTGAAAGGTACTTTCATTATTTTATCTCCCTCTCTTCTCAATAAAATTCTTGAAATCCCTGAAGGAGAAATAATTTTTGATTATCAACAAAAACAAATTGAATGTGAAGGCTTCTTTTTCTCAGAAATTATAAACACAATTTTTGATAATCAAGACATTGATCCAAGAAAGCCTTTAGAGGCTAACTCCTTGAAATCCGAAATGAAGGATTTACACCACATTGTCAATCACGTTTTCCTACCTCAATTAGGAAAATTTGGTGACATCACCTATTCTCAAATTTTTGTTATGTGGTGCATCCTTAATAAAAAACCTCTCAATCTGGGTTATCTTTTCTTTTTCCATATGCTGCACTTATATGAGAAATCCAACACCTCTCTTTCTCATGGAATGTTTTTGACCAAAGTCTTTCGTCATTTCAAAGTTGAACCTAAAAATGAGAAAGTTGTTCATTTCTCAAAACATGACTTGTACGACCCCACTACTCTAAAACACATGCAAATTGCTAAAGTTTAAGGAGTATGGACCACACATAGAAGAGGTTCCACTGCATCATCCAGTGCACCTCCATCTCATGTTGATCTTTCTCTTACTCAACCTGCTCCTCAAGCTGACTCTACTCAAGAACTTTCTACCCCTCTTGCTGTTCAATCAACCTCTTCTGTTCCTACTTCTGTTGACCTTTCTAAGGTTATTTATCTTCTCACATCTCTTTCATCTTCCTTCCACTCTTTTAAAACTATGGTGTGTGAAGATCTTTCTGAGTTGAATCAATATTTTCTACAACTCTCCCACCGTATGAATGTCATGGAAGAGACTATACGTAGTCTCAAATAAGATGTTGAGTTTGCTACAGATTGTGGCCAAAATTTATCCACCTCTTTGGAAAATAGTCTTCAATAAACAAACAATTGAAGATAGATTAAATTAGTTGGCTGGAATGCAAGCCGCTCCTGCCACATCTAAAAAAATTAAAGAAGAAAAAGTGTTTCGCAAGAAACATGACGAAGCTCAAAAGTTGGCCGCCATGTTTGAAGCCATGGCTGAAGCAGAAAAGAAGGATGAACGATCTCAAGCTGCCAAAGAACGAGCTCAAGCCAGAAAAGACCAAACTGTCAAGGAAAATGAATTCAAGAAGTTCATGGCTGATCCATGATTTCTTTTCTGTTGTTGTTAATGGATGTATAAATATTTTTTGCTGAATGGATGGATGGTTTCTTACTTTTCCTTTACTCTATTTTTTCCTTAATACATTTCCCTCCCTTTTTCTATGACAAAGGGGGTGAAGAATGTTTGATTGATTTGTGAAATTGATTGTTTGAGATTGATATGATTTGTGAGATTGTGTGAATTGGGAGAAGAATGTTTTTAATTTGGGAGAAGTTACTTTGACATAACTGCTCTTTTTTTTTTGACATAGCTGCTCTCTTTTTTGACATATACATATACATAGCTTTGTTTTGGATAGTTACATATTTATATGCTCTGAATTCTTTAATAAAGGAGGAGAAATCCTCATTCTTGTATATATGCTTTGATCTTTGTTAAAAAATCCTTTATATGCTCTGTTTTTAAATTATATGATTGAATACATATGTTTTGCCATGATATACCTCTATGCTCTGATATTGTTAATTCATTTTCAATTTCATGCACATATTAAGGGGGAGTTCTCACTCTTCCTTTCTTGAAATTATGTGTACAAATCAATAAGTTGTCATAGTTAAAAAGGGAAAGATTGTTAGCCCAAGGGTTATTCAATCATATCTTAATTTTAATTTTGACGTATAACAATATATTGATTCGTTGTTTACTAATGTTTGAGTGTGCATAAGAATGTATTTTCAGGATTTAAAGGCACTAAAATCAAGTAAAATGATGCTCCAATATATCAATTTTTGTGAGCTCATAACAGCGTTCAAGAAAAACCCAAAACTTTGGTAATCTCTGTTACAAAAACAATTGAGTCCACACCAATATCACATGAGTCGACACAAAGATAGTTTTTCAAGTGTAATGAAGCATATGAGTCGACACCAGAGATAAACGAGTCGACACAAAAAACAGAATGTTAAAGACAGATTGCTGAAACTCACACATTGAGTCAACACTTATGTTGTATGAGTTGACACATGAGCCTTTCCAGTGAGCACCAACATTTTGAATTCTTAAAAATCAAAGGTTGAGTCAACACCTTTTCAAGCATGAGTCAACACTAAGCTCGTATAAACGTTGAGTCGACACCTACCGTATATGAGTCGACACCAGACAAGTTCCAGTGAGCACCAACATTTTGAATTCTTAAAAATCAAAGGTTTTATCGATACCTCAAAATTTGAGTCGACCCTAAAGCACCTCAAAGATAATGTGTCGACACCTCCAAAGAAAAGTATCGACACAACTCAGATTCAATCTCAAAAGTGTCGACACCCAGACCTTTAGTGTTGATACTGGCGCGACTTTTTCAAAAATGCTGAAGCGTCCAATGGCTCTTTTCTCAGCAATTAATGCGCCATAAAAGCCTCTAACGGCTCTTTCCTATCAGCACCTATATAAGGTTTGAAGTTTTGAAGAATCAAGACACTTGAGACATTCATTATTCACTGTTACATTACAAAAATCAAAGCTCATAAATTTTTGACTTTCAGTTACTGTTGTATCTTTGTCTCTCCAGCTCTCTATCATAAATTCTCTCACCATTTATTGTATATTATTTTTGAGAGTGAGTGATTCATTATTTTAATAGAGTCATTGAGTGTTGTAATCATCTCATACAAGGATAAAATCCTCTACAAACATCAACTACTGAATTTCGGCTACTCTTTGACTAAAAAGAGGTGGTTTCGATTCACCCAAAGAATCCGATTGTACTGAGGCTTCAATTCGCCCAATTAAAAAATCCGACTTAGTGGATTAGAACTCCCAAGGTGCTTGAAGAGTGAACGTAGGTCAGAAGGACCGAACCACTATAAATCTGGTTGTATCATCTCTTCCCTAAAACTCATTATTTTCAGCATTATTTATTAAAACTGTTATTTATTTTTCGTACTTCAAAGAGTTTTTGAAAAAGGTTTTTAAGTTTGCCAAACAACCCATTCATCCCCCCCTTGGGTTGATTTTGCGACAACAGTTATCATACACCCATGAAGGGCAACATACACGGGCTGGATACTCGCAAGACTTGGCACACTCAAACCAAAATCATCATTATTCATGCAATAAGATTTATCATGTTCTCATCAACTTTTTCATAAAACAACTCCACGTTTGAGTGAAACAAAGATCAACTTTATTTTAAACAAGAGAACTTTCTTTGAAAAGCATTCATGAGATCATTCATCAAGCATGTTATCAAAATATTTCAAGATAAGATTATTCATCATATTTTATTTTAATGTAACTAGCCACTCTCACCTGGAATAGAGCGGTTCAACAAGGTCCACTTCTTTTCAGCCTTGATGCATCGCTCTTCCGTCTGCGACTACCACTCTGATGAATAAGGTATGTGACAACCCATCATAAACATAATCTCATCTCTCTTATGTATTTAAGTATGAGAATAACGTAGGTCTTTTAGTTAAACTTAGTATAACCCTACTTCCTTAGGTTTGAAACTCTTTTCTCATATGAGTTCCCATAACCCTACTTCTTGTTCCCTTGATCATAAGGAACATTTAGCATTTTATTATCATAACAATACTCTTATAAGTATTTATTGTTCATTAGAGTTTCTAAGAACTCAAATCCTTAGGCTTAGGCACTTAGTTTCTTTTGGAACATCATTTCTCTTAGTTTTTTTCAGATTCCAGATTCTGTCCCACTTGTTATAAAATCGTTTAAAAATATCATACCTTCATGAATAATTCTGAAGAAACTAAATATGATAGATTAGTATGGTACCTAAATGTTTCATGAGGAAAATGAGAGCCACATATCAACAGAAAGGACTCTAAAAATTTATAAGGCACAGTATTTCGAAAAATAACATTATTTGAGAGAATTTCATTTTCTCCAAATACGTCTGATGAAAATGAGTTTTATCAAATTTGAGTGAAACTAGACTCATATATATCTATTTACATACATGGATCATCTCTAGGGGAGTTTTATGAAATTAATTAAAATTGCACAAAGTGGACTATTTTTCTGCAATTCTGACGCAAAATGTTCAAAAATAGCATAGGGATTCTAAAACATATTTGTGGGTCCAACCAAAAATAATTCATGCTCATAACATTCCAAGCTAACTCTTTAAAAAATAGATTTTTATTTAGGCTCTATTTGGGTAACACAAAAATTCACGGGGTGAACATTATAGTCACTGTTTTGTCCTTATTCAAAGGGGTCTCCTACTTCCATCATCTCCCTTCTCCATTGCACATGCAAGTATGACTCCAAATTTTCTTATTAACATTTTATATATCATTTTAGTCATTTATCTTGAATTCTTCAGAGGTTTCATCATTCAACTTCATTTTGTTCACAACTCAAAAAGGTTCATCTTTCTTAGAACTAGGGTTCCTCCATGTTTGTCTTTTCATGGTCCTATCTTCTTTTAGATTAGGGAGAGATGAGTTTAAGAAGATAATTTTAGGTAAGAGATAGAGGGTTTTGAAAATATTTTACTTGGTTATCTTCTTTTTTTCAAAAGGATAGGACTTACCTTTTGGTCTTCCTTCTTTTTACTTTTTTCTTTTATTCTTTCCTTCTCTTTTTCTTTCTTTCTTCTCCTTCTCTTCTCCCCTCCCTTTCCCTCTCTATGCTGAGTGGTATGATGGTGGTGTGGGAGTTGAAGAAATTTTTCTAACTGGGAGGAGGCTCCTTTTTATAGGCAAAATCTAAACATGAAAATAGTATTTTGTCCTTCATTTAACTTAACATTAGTTCATATTTAACTCAACCAACCTTATAACTAGGATTTTTTCTCAATGGTTAGAATAAACCTCAATCATAGTTACCTTGAGTCATCATGAGCCATCACTAATTTAGAAAAAAATTCTTTCATAGTCTTTTCAAAAGACTTTTTGAATTTTATTTATTTTTTATTTTTATTTATGTCACATCACTTCTTCTCTCATCAAATTCTTCTTTCATGTGCATTTTCACTATTTATTGAAGACTTTTGAGAGACTTGGTGGGTTGGAAAATCCATTTTCACAATCAAGTTCTATACTTCAATCTTTTCATGTTTCCTCAATTTTCTTTTTTTTTCTTTTTTAATCAAAATGGTCACATCACTTCTTATCTCATCAAATTATTATTTCATGTGCATTTTCACTATTCATTAAAGTCTTTTGGGAGACTTGGTGGGTTGAAAAATCTATTTCCACAAGCAAGTTTCATACTTCAATTTTTTCATGTTTCCTTCATTTTTTTCTTTTCTTTTCTTTTTATTTTTTTAATCAAAATAGACACATCATTCCCCCTCTCTTAGGGGGAGCCAACCAAACAACCCATATATATATTTGTTTAAATTATTGTAAAAGAGAAAGAATTAAATTTGGGCTTTCGTCCTTAAAAATTCTATTTTTGGGTCATAACTTAATTTGGGCTTCCATCTCAAATCTCTAGGCTTAAAATAAAATATTTGGACCTATTTATATTTATATTTTGGGTTTACAAATTCTCTTGGTCTATAGTTTCAAATAAATTATCTTTTGGACTTTAATTAAGATTAGGTCTCATTGAGCTTATTTTTAGTTCTTACTTCTTTGAGTTTTTCTTAACTTAATCTTAATTTTATTTATTTGGCCCATCTTTTAAGTTCTCATAATATTTTGGGCCTTAGCTTAAACTCTCATAAGTGTTTTATCATTTGACTTATTTTATTTTTCATGTTTTGGCCTAGGTTAAAAGTTGCGCAAAAAACTTATATCTTAAACTTTCATCATTTTACTTGGCTTCTATTCAATGGTTTGGGCATTTGTTAATCTCTTGAACCAAAACTCATGTGCTTACTAAGGCCCTACTTGAGTTCTCTTATTAAACCCATTTGAATTATCAACTTGGGCTTCCAAACAAATCCTATACTCAGTTCACATATCTTGCACCTAAACTTGGTTCTTAAGAAAGGTTACTTGCAAGACTTCTTCTCTTAATTTATAATAAAATGTAATCTGATTCTTAAGATTATGAAGTGTTACACTTGTCGTGTGCTTCAACGGTTTTTGTCAAGAGAGCAACTTGTTCCTCCAGAGCAAGAACGTTCGTTGTCATCACAAGGTTGACAACATCATCAACTAAGTAAAACTTTGATTGGGGAGTTGAAGGAGAAAATGAAAAGTCAGAACTGCTTCGATCTACTTCTTCTTCTAGATCCTCATGAATCTTAACACTCTTGAAATCGATTCTTGAGACAAGGAAGGGTGCGGCAGGGTCTTTTGAATAACAACTTTTTCGTTTGTCTGCAACATAACTCATTCTTTATAAGCTTTTGAGGCATTTGAAAGTGTGCGTAGTGATTTTGGCAGAGTAAAACAAAAGATGAAAATTAATTTAGGCAGCAGCAACGGAGTTTGCACAAG
This sequence comes from Aequorea victoria, assembly GCA_032361285.1. Lineage (NCBI taxonomy): Eukaryota > Metazoa > Cnidaria > Hydrozoa > Leptothecata > Aequoreidae > Aequorea > Aequorea victoria. Next base: position 2,464 of record JAUTBS010213337.1, on the reverse strand, counting down.
TATGACTGTAGCTTTTGCCTTGTTTCGAGTTACTAGACCAAAACTCTGAGTGTTAGAGCCCGAACCAGTCTTTGCAGTAGTTGAAGGTTTCGGATCTTCAATTTTGATTTGGAGGGCTTTTGAACTATCATTCTTTGAAACCATTGCGGATTTTTTTTATGAAGAGGAGATGAGAGGCAGAGATTGTCCCACCGAGCGTGCCAGAAATTTGTAGACAACAAATCTCGTATCCAAAAATTAAGATAGAAAATTGGATGAACAAATTAAATTTGTATTAACTTTGGAAATGAATTACAATCTCTAATGGAATTTCCAAATTAAAAAAATAAATCCTTTAATTCTTCTCTGCAAGTGTTGTGTCGAGGGTTTGGCAGCATGTTTCCGAATCGAGCGGTAAAACCTCTGTCTGATTTTGCAGAGCAGATGATGAAACTTGAATGAGAGATATTCAGGACTTTAAAAATTTAATCTGCAGAACTCTCTCGGTTGCTTAAAAATTTGTTGACTCGTAGTCGTCCTTTTCGTAGTCCCAAACTTTAAGAAAGACCACCCCTATTTATAATAATTGTGGTGAGGAGTTATGAAAAGACTCAAACTCTTTATAATTATCTCTATTTTAGAATTTTAAAGAGATAATTATCTAAATATATAATTATCTCTTTTTTTAAAGAAATAATTATCCAGTGACATAATTATCTCTATTTTATTTATTTTGAAAAGATAAATATACATTTTAATTTGAATTTGAATTTGATTTAGAAAAAAATATTTATTTTTTCTCTCATGTAGGTCCCATGTGTCAAGTGGTTTAATTTAATTAGCCCAAGGCTTATTATTTTGAGAACTGTATTATTTTACGCGTAGCATCATGCAATTGTATTACTCGTGCAATCTTGATTCGGGACCCTCGTAATATAAGACACTATTTGATTAGTTAGTAATTGTGTTATATTTCTGGGTCTTATAACATATGACAATTTATGATAGGCTAAAACTTATTATGCCTACATAAGTAAAATGGTGATGGTAGAAAATATCATTGTGAAATCGATGTAAGTGTTTATATGGTGGTGTAATAATGTTGTTGACTATGGTAGCAATAAAAATGGTACTGCAGGTGAAGGAAGATGATAGTGTGGTGGTAGTGGCAGTGGTCACTGTGTGACATCAATGATGGAAATGGATGGTGGTGGTTATAGTGACAAGACAGTGTTGGGGTGGTGGCACGATGGGAGATGTGGCATTGTGGTGGTGGTGGTAGAGTTGTGGTCCAACGATGGTGATGGGTTATGGTGGCAACAACGTGGTGGGGTTGTGGTGGTTATGGATATGGTGGTGGTGGTGGCATGGTGGTAAGGAGTAGTGAAAGTGGTAAGGTTAGAGGAGCGTATGTCGATACTTGTACATTTTTGGAGGACTTCAATTTTTAAATGGTATGAATTTTAATTATCAAGCAAACTTAATTTGTTTTCACCTAATACATTCAATCTTAAAATGTTGAAATGGGTTATTAAATTCTAAAGTTATATCATGTTTTTAGTCAATAGTTCTTCAAATGGATAAAATGTATGGTGTCATATTTTTCACACTGAATTATCAATTTTTTACCGAAGAAATGAAATTAGATTTACAAAATCCATCCTATGATGGTATGATAAGGCAAAAACAGCCCTTTTTCTTTTCCCTTTTTGTCAGAACATCTATCTTTACAAAATTGAAATCCCACCAAATCCAAATTCTGTCCAAAAGGCAAAGATCATAATTGTGATCAAAAGCCCACCCAGAAAAGATGCTATTAACAATGGGACCAAATTTTTCCACTTTGACTCTCGTCTCATTTAGGGTAACAATTCATGAATTATATTTCCTAATAAATGATAAGGGCAACAACCTATGAGTTTTATTTCCTAATAAATGATTTTAATTGCGGTTGCTTCACTTTATCTTTGATAGGATGGTATGATAAGGAAAAAACAGCCCTTTTTCTTTTCCCTTTCTACACTCTTTTAATCTTCTGTTCTATGCTTCCCCACCCTCGCCACACGCCTACGCCGAAAGCCCCTCTCCTTCCCACTCAAAACATCCATGTCTTCCCATGATCTACATCGAAACCCCTCTTTATCTCTCTTCCTGACTCTTTTCCTTACTTCTGATAATGGCAATCCCTAATACCATTCCACACGTGTTGGCATTGTCTCCTTAGGAGATATTAAGTGGCTTCACATGCCACATCATCTTTTTTATATATATATATATATATATATGTATTACATTTATGTTAGTTAAAAATCTGAATATTTGGGTACCGTTTGGTTGTGTTTTCTGAAAAGTGTTTCTGAAAATAATTTTCTGAGTTTTTTGAAAAAATAAAATGCGTTTGGTGAAAATTTTTTTTAATTTTTTTTTAGAAGAATTTTTTTTTTTAGAATAAAAAAATATTTTTAATGTTACTGGGTTACTAATT
>JAUTBS010213226.1:0-11620 GCA_032361285.1 Aequorea victoria | reverse complement strand
TAAGGTGACCTACTCTGTTGAACCTTTATCTTTGGGACCTCGGTTGGACGCCTTTAAGTCGATCCAACCACATTTGGCCCGAGTAGGTCCTAAGGTGACCTACTCTATTGAACCTTTATCTTTGGGGCCTCGATTGGACGCCTTTAAATCGATCCAATCACATTTGGGCCGATTAGGTCCTAAGGTGACCTACTCCGTTGAACCTTTGTCTTTGGGGCCCGGGTTGGACGCCTTTAAGTCGATCCAACCACATTTGGGCTGAGTAGGTCCTAAGGTGACCTACTCTGTTGAACCTTTATCTTTGGGGTCTCGGTTGGATGCATTTAAGTCGATCCAACCACATTTGGACTGAGTAGGTCTTAAAATGACCTACTCTGTTGAACCTTTATCTTTGGGGCCTCGGTTGGATGTCTTTAAGTCGATCCAATCACATTTGGGCCGAGTAGGTCCTAAGGTGACCTACTCCGTTAAACCTTCATCTTTGGGGCCCCAGTTGGACGCCTTTAAGTCGATCCAACCACATGGGCCGAGTAGGTCCTAAGGTGACCTACTCTGTTGAACCTTTATCTTTGGGGTATCAGTTGGACGCCTTTAAGTTGGTCCAACAATATTTGGGCCGAGTAGGTCCTAAGGTGACCTACTTCATTGAACCTTCGTCTTTGGGGCCTCGGTTGGATGCCTTTAAGTTGATCTAACCACATTTGGGTCAAGTAGGTCCTAAGGTGACCTACTCCATTGAATCTTTGCCTTTGGGGTCTCGGTCTGACGCCTTTAAGTCGATCCAACCACATTTGGGTTGAGTAGGCCCTAAGGTGACCTACTCCGTTGAACTTTCCTTTGGTGTATAATCCGTACAAGTGTTCGAAGAAAACAAATGCTTTTATTACTTTAGTGCTCTTACATGCCTTTTTACTGATAGTACTTTTGGAGGTGCTCGGCATTCCACGCGTGTGGTAGTACTCTGTCGGTTGCATCTTTCAATTGATACACACCAGACCTCACCCGGTCCTCTATCTTGTACGGACCTTCCTAATTTGGGCCTAGTTTGCCGTCTCGTAAATCTTTAGTTGCGAGAGAGACCTTTAGGAGGACTAAGTCCCCTATTAGGAATTCCCTCTTTTTTATGTTGTTGTCGTAGTACCTCTTCATCTTCTGTTGGTAGCTTTCCTTTCTGAGGGCTGAGGCCTCTCGGGTTTCATCTAGCTGGTCCAAGTTTTCTCGGAGAATCTGATCATTCTATTTTTTGTCGAAGTGGGCTACTTGGTAGCTTATTAAATCGACCTCAACGGGGATGACCACGTCACTCCCGTACGTAAGCATAAAGGGGGTTTCTCCTGTTGGCGTTCGAACAGTGGTCCTATAAGCCCAGAGGATGTTTGGTAGCTTCTCGGCCTAGAGGCCTTTCGCTGTCTCTAGTTTGGTCTTGATTATCTTCAGGATTGTTCGGTTAGTCACCTCGACCTGCCCATTAGCTTGTGGGTGGGCACGGAAGGAGTACCTATTCTGGATGCCAAATGAGCCGCATAACTCTCTAAATCTTCTGCTGTCGAATTGTTTACCGTTGTCAGTGAAAATGGCCTTCGGGATGCCGAATCGACATACGATCGACCTCCACATAAAGTCCACTATTTTTTGGTCGGTGATCTTTGCCAGTGGCTCGGCTTCCACCCACTTGGTGAAGTAGTCAATTGCTACTATTAGGAATTTTACCTACCACCTTCAAGTCGGGAATGGCCCGACAATGTCGATTCCCCACTGGGCGAATGGCCAGGGAGCGGTGATTATCGTGTGTTCTTCCGGTGGCTGTCTTGGGATGGTCGCAAACCTTTAGCACTTGTCACACTTCTTGACAAAATCCTAGGCATCTTTCTGTATGGTGGGCCAGTAGTAACCAGCCCTTAGGATTTTTCCTAATAGGATCCGAGCACCCGAGTGGTTACCACATACTCCTTCGTATTTCATCACATACTCGAACTCCTCCTTTGAGATGCATCTCAAGTAGGGGACCGAGAAGCCACGTTTGTAAAGGATGCCATTAATAAGCCTGTACTTGCTCGCTCGGTATCTTAACTTCTTGGCTTCGGCTCAGTCGGTAGGTAATCGTCCGTCTTGAAGAAAGCTGACTATGCCCTTGGCCCAGATAACGCAGACTTGTGCCCAGTTCACCGTCACTGGTTCCTCTTTTGAGGTGATGCTCGGCTGGTTCAGGTACTCTACTAGTATTTCTCTATGCATCTGCCCCTCGGGAGTTGATGCCAGTCGGGCCAGCTCATCGGCTCGTTGGTTGAGATCCCTGGGGACTCTTTGGACTGTGAATTTATCAAACCAGGTTATTAGCTCTACGGTGATTGCCTTATAAGTTTTCATTCGATCTTCTCATACTTCGTACTGTCCTTGGATTTGGCTGACTACTGACTGCGAGTCACTGAGGAGTTTGACCTGCGTTGCCCATAAAGCCAACGCCAGCTTGATGCCAGCTATGGCTGCCTCGTATTCAGCTTCATTGTTGGTTGCTCGAAAACCAAAATGGACAGAGTATTCTAGCTCATCCTATTGTGGAGAGATTAGGACGAGGCCGGCACCACTAGCCGATTGGTTTGTGGACCCGTCCACGCTAACTGTCCACACTCGATGATCGTCGAAGATTACCTCAGTCTCTGGGTTAATTGTGGGAGGACTTCCTTTTAGTTGATTCTAGGACTGCTCAGTAGGCTGGGTCTCTGTTGTGAATTTAGTAATGAAATCAGTTATGGCTTGCCCTTTGATGGCTTGTCGTGATCGAAATTGGATGTCAAATTTTCCCAGCTCCATCGACCATTGTGTCAGGCGACCAGAGGTCTCTGGTTTCTATAGTACCTGTCATAGTGGCTGGTCAGTTGGCACGACAATGGTGTGGGACTGGAAGTAGGGTCGCAATCTTCTGACCGAGATGACTAGGGAAAATGCCAGTTGTTCCACTCGGGGGTACCTAGATTCTGCTCCCTGAAATGCTCTGCTCGTGTAGTAGATAGGTCTTTGTGCCCCCTCTGCTTCTCGAATGAGGGCCGAACTTACTGTGGTTTCAGAAACAGCTAAGTAGAGTAAAAGCTTCTCATTTGGAACTGCTTGGGAGAGCAGTGGTGGAGAGGCTAAGTACATTTTGAGGTTGATGAAGGCTTGCTCGCAAGCTTCCGTCTAGTTGAATGCCTTTTTCAAGATAGCAAAAAAGGGTGCACAACGATCAGTTGCCTTGGATATGAATCTGTTCAAGACTGCTAATCGGCCTGTGAGCTTCTGTACCTTCTTAGTCATTTTTGATGACTACATCTCCAATATGGATTTAATCTTCTCGGGGTTAGCTTCGATTCCTCATTTACTAACCATGAAACCAAGAAATTTTCCCCCTGAGACTCCGAAGGCACATTTGGTTGGGTTCAGCTTCATGTTGAAGTCGTGCAAGGCTTGGAAAGTCTCTTCGAGATCGGCTAGGTGGTCGGCTACTTTCTTGCTTTTATTCAGCATATCGTCTACGTAGACTTCCACATTTCTGCCGATCTATTTTCTAAAAATGAGGTTCACTAGCCATTGATAAGTTGCCCCTGCGTTCTTGAGGCCGAAAGGCATGACTCAGTTGTAATAGGTTCCCCGTTCGGTGATGAAGGAGGTCTTCTCTTGATCGTCCTCGTTCATCAATATCTGATTGTAGCTGGAGAATGCATCCATGAAACTAAGGAGGTCATGGCCACTGGTGGAATCCACTAATTGGTCAATCCGAGGGAGAGGATAACTATCTTTTGGGCAAGCTTTATTGAGGTCGGTGAAGTCGATACACATCCTCCATTTTTTGTTGGACTTCTTTACCAAGACTACATTGGCGAGCCAATCCAAATACCGAACTTCCCGAATGAATCATGCGCTTAAGAGTCGGTCGACCTCCTCGGCTATTACTTCATTCCTTTCTTTAGCAAAGATCCGCTGCTTCTGTTTGACCGGCTTATGTAGTCGATCGACACACAAGTGGTGAGTGATTACCTCAGGGCTGATCCTGGTCATGTCCTCGTGTGTCCAAGCAAAAATGGATTGATGCCTCTTTAGGAATTTAACTAGCTCGGTCTTTATATTTAGGGAAAGAGCCGAGCCAATCTGAATCTCTCGATCGGATCTTCTTTCATCCAGGCTGACTTTAAGAAGATCTTCCACCGGTTCCCCTCTTCTAACGATCTCTTCATCTCGGACTTCAACTGCATCGAGGGTCAAAGTTTCCTTTAGTTTGGGCTCTCAGATGGAGGTGTTGTAACATTCTCGAGCTGTGATCTGATCATCTATGAGCTCTACTATGTCGTGCTTGGTTGGGTACTTTAGCATCAAATGATAAGTTGAGGTCATGGCCCTCAGCCGGTTAAGTGAGGGTCAGCCCAAGATGGCGTTGTAGGTTGAGGGACAGTTAACCACTAGGAAGTTCACCATCTGGGTGGCCTATTTTGGGCTGAGGCCGATTGTGAGGGGTAACTCGATTGATCTCATCGGCTGCACATTTTCCCCAGTGAACCCTGCGAGGGGCGACCAAACCTGATGTGATTTCTCTCGGCCGGTGTTGAGTTGGTCGAAGGCATTGAGGAACAGTATGTCAACTGAGCTACCATTATCCACCAGGATTCTGTGCACTTTGTAGTTGGCTAGGACCATGGTGAAGACCAAGGGGTCATCATGTGGTTATTGCACTCCTCGAGCATCGACTTCAGAGAAGGTGATGACCTCCTCGGTTCTTGTGGTTTTGCCCGATCGATCCATCATGCAAACATCATTAGGACCCTCGATCCTGAGGCGTCTGGAGTGGGCCTTCCTAGAAGAACTGTTTTCCCTCCTCCAAAAAATCCTTCGGAGATCACCTGGACCTCACCTGTGAGGTTTTTACCCTGGTCCCTGGGGGGTGGTGGTTGTCTGTCTTGCTTGTTCTGGGGATTTTCCTAATTCTGCCGACCTTCCAGGAACCAATTGAGCCTCCCTTGCTGAATTAATGCTTTGATATGTTCTTTTAAGTCGAAGCACTCCTCGGTATTGTGGTCGTGATCCTTATGGAAGCGACAATACTTGTCAGGGTTGTGCTGGTTTGGCTGGGATCGGTGCTTCTTTGGCCATCGCAACTCGGGGTCATCCTCTATCTGTAATAGAACCTGCTCGACAGAGGTATTTAGAGGAGTATACCTTTCGAAACAGCTGGCTGGCAGTCTGGGGCGTTTGGACTCAGCTGAGCCCGATTGTGACCGATCGGATTCTCAGAACTATTTTGGATAATCTGGCTCATCTTACTTCTTCTGATCGACCTTCTTTGTGTACTCTATTTTTTTAGTTGGCTCAGATGATTTGTCCTCTCGGGCACTGAGAGTATCTTCGAAGTTCATGTGCTTCTGAACTTTTACGATGAGCTCGGTCATGCTTGTGGGTGGTGCTTTTTCCAATGAGAAGAGGAATTTTATGGGTTGGAGGCCACCCATGAAAGCTGTGAGCGCCACCGTATCATCGATGTCATCCACCTTCAGAGCCTCGGTGTTGAACTGAGTGACATATTAGCGCAGAGTCTCCATTTTTCCCTGCTTGACGTTGAGGATGTATATGGCCGATCGAAGGTGTCGCTGGCCACCAATGAAGTGCCCCACGAACAACTTACTCAGCTGGGTGAAAGACGAAATGGTACCACCTTTTAGCTTGCTGAACCATACTCAGGCCGAGCCCTTCAGTGTGGTTGGGAAGGCTCGGCACATGATCTCATCTGGGACCGTATGCAAGTGCATGTAGGCTTTGTACATCTCCAAGTGGTCCAGGGGGTCTTTCAACCCGTCGAAGGCTTCTATCTGAGGCATCCTGAACTTGGATGGTAGTGGCTCGGCTATGATGGCCGAGGAGAATGGTAAGTCTGTTTTGTGGACGAGATCGTCGACGACTGCTGGACTCTTTCCCTTCATGGCTGCCATCATATTGTTGAGTTGGTCCTTAAGCTCTTTGAGCTCGACCTCCATAGCGGCGGGGGCTTCAATCCTCTCTGGTTGGATATCCTCGGCCCGTATAGGGACTCGACTTCAGTTCTGGGAATGAGCCCTACTCTTAGCCATGTCCTCATTTGCGTTCGGCCCTCTCTCTTGTCCTCGGCTCTGATGGTTGGGCTGTTCAACTGCAGGTTGTTCTCCTTTTTGGCAAGGAACCCTGGGAGGAAGAGGCGGAATGGGTAAGAGGCGGACTTGTTCCTCTAGCCTTTGGTTGATGGCCTGGTTTTGGTGAACTAGGCCTCGAATAAGCTGTGTAAGATCCTGCAATTGTTGTTCGACATTGGGAGATTGGCCTGCTCGAGGATTTTCATAATGGCGATTACTGTCGGAGGTCATGGATTGCGTATTGACCATTCGAGGCACAGTATACCAGGGAATGGAACTATGAAAATCGTTCCCACAGACGGCGCCAAAATGTTGGTACCTAAATTTGAACGGTCAATTAACGTTCCTTTTTATCTCCGATTTATGCTACCTGATCGTTCGTTAGATGCTCCGCTGGTGAACCTGAAAAAGGGGTTAAAATCTAGACACCGGTGGGGTGCCGGCCTAAGACTCTTCGATGCTTAAGTCAGAGGATTGGCAGTAAAACAAATTGAATCGAGAATGTATGGGAGTAGTGCAAAGTTTATTAATTGCATACCTTTTGAGTCTGTAGGCGCTAATTATTTATAGTTAGTCCCTGATCCGGGATCATTGGAGAAGATGGGAAGGAATCACTAAAGATCCGGCTATTGGGCACAAATCTTGGGATTTGCGTTGACCCTTTTATCGATTTTCCGATATTGCCTTTCTGGTGCGTGGTGGGACATATCCTCGATTGGCCGGCCTGACCGGGTCGATCCGTCCGACCGAGTACGTTTGCCCCAACTGAGGAGCGGGCTACACTCGACCCTTCTTCTGGTATGTGCTGGTAGGTTGACTTTGGTCGGATGAGATGTCATTTTCACATAGTTGCTTCTCGAGTCGTTCATCTACTCGGTCGGTGGGGCCGACCGATCAGCTTTATCCTTATCATCTATAAATAGGGAAAAGTATCTCATTCCCCCCTTTATTGGAAATTTTGTTGCAGACAAGAGAGAGATCCAGCTACGTCAGGGGGTGATAACAGTAAACATAGTGAAAGATGTAATCTAATATGGGATTGGAAGTTCAAATCCATGAGTAGTAAGACCCTGATGGCATTTTATCATGACAATTAACGTGAACTTTGAATTGAAATATGTACATATGACACACGCTTGTGAGTTGGACATTAACTTTTAAGTAAAGGTTTGTTTAGGGAATGTACTGGTTTATATTCTTTGATTGACTTGATAGTGTGAAGCGGTAACTATGAAGGATGAAGATGTTGACATCAAAGTATTTTATAGCTAATATTGGTTTTCGGGCATTAAGGGTCTGAGAACCTATATTATGAGGCTGAAACTTGCTAAGCACGTGAAATGAAGTATGTAATGAAAATGTTCGATAAGTTAGAAACGACTGGTAGTGAGAATACTAAGATGTGCTAAGTAAATATTGAAGACAAATACATGTCGTTATCCTAAGGACCTTAAATCCTACAGGAGGCAGAACAAAAATGGGTAGAGATTCTCCCTTAGCATTTGAACAAACATTTGGAATTAAGATAATAATCCTTCGGATAGCTGCGAGTTCCAATCTTACTTGAGGATATAGAATGTAGAATGAGACTTGTTCACTGTAAAATGGGGCCAAGATTTCAAGGCTAATGAGACATGATTAGATTTATTATACTATAACAATTAATGTTATTCTCGGGAAGGTGGTAAATTGATTAAGTGTTGTGAGGGAATTAACTAATAAAGAAGGGATGAACGTCGAAGGATCAAGTAAGATCACTTTGTTCAGGAGGAAGTAAGGAGCAGTAAGTTGGGAAATTCTTGTGGAGGTGGTGGGAGTTGACTCTTATGAGATTTTGGGAGGTGAAACCTCTTTCCTTAACACCATATCGGATAGTTGTAACCTGTTGGAGATTTTTGGGAACGTTGTTGGGAATGAGAACTATGTGTCTAAAACATCCAGACTATAGTTATAAAACTGATAGAGTTTGGTTATTGTGTGGTAATATAGTGATGAGTAAGAGTGTGGGATGTTAATAGAGGTATGTGCGCCTTCATACTCTTTTTATAAGAATCCTATCACAATCCAATTGAGCGAAAGTAAATTTAAAACGTTCATCGCGTGGACTGACATTTCTAGATAAGCTTTTAATCTGTTTGATCTGTTGAAACATATGTTGGGGTTTCACAGGTGTTGGTGGAGGAATTGAAGACTTCGTTGAATAATGAATAAGGATACGGTACACTTACTACTTAGTAAGGGGAGTGAAAAGTGGTAAGATTAGTGTATGATTTGAGTTTCGGCGTTAGAGATAGTAAGGGAACATGGGAGTCCATGTGATAGGAAAAAGATGTGAAGCAATGCGAACATGTTTAGCAAGTGAGATAGTGAAAAAGGATGGGGACGCATCATTGTAATGAAACAAAATTTCAAATTCTAAGTGGCTCTTGATGAGTCTGAGTTTAAATGACGGTCCTTACGATAGCTTTGTTCACCTCACAAAGGATATACCTAAGATAGATAGGAATGTAACTTGTGGAATTGAAAATCTATAACTAAATAACTGTATTTGGTTAGCACTGATTGACACTTTTGGAAGAACTCCTGGTCTGTTTAATCTACTTAAGTATGTGTTGGGGTTCACAAGAATTGGTTGAGAGTTAAGAGTTTTATTGAAGGAAGATTGGGAAGAACAACAACTTGTCATCGATGGATAAAGACAAAGAGGTGAAATAAGAGTTCATGATAGGTTTTGTTGGTGCAATTGGCACTGTTACGTCGGAGTGGCATCCCAACAGCATGAATGCCTTTAGTTAAAGATTTTGAATGGGTTGTTTGACTACCCCGTTTTAATGTGTTTGCTGACTTGGGTCACTTTGGGTCAACGGTGAGAGCCTTTGGGACCATGGTGTATCTTGTTATCCTGACTTTTCATTAATAGGTGTCAAGCCCCGCCCAAAGTACCGAGCACGGGACCTGAAGAATAGTACACAACCATACATTCTTAACAACATCCGTACAACCGAAGCTTGCGTTGCTTCTTTTGTTCCATAAAGGGTTTCATACAAGGGCCCAACCAAACATACTGATAAATAAATACGATGACTTAACAGTCTCAACTACATCATCATATTAATTACATTCCAAGGAAGAAAAACAAAAAGGGTCTTCAACCCTAACTTTTCAACGACCTTCCCCTTAGCCTAAGGCCACAATTGACCGAACTGGACTCAGCCTTGATGCCAAAACCTGTCAAAAACTCAATCTGCGTGGGGGTGAGCTACAAATCCACGTACTCACCAATCACTAGCAATAGCATTATAAATTGCACAATGAAAAGAAAAATAGTTCATCACTTTAAAAACATAATAACATTTTGCAAGGATAACTTTTGTCACAAAAAATTTGAAGCTCTCAACTTTTCACAAATCACCACATAAGAGAGGGTTTTCCAAGCATAATTTATCTTTTAAGAGAGATATTCAATGATTTCATCATTTTCACCCATCAAACCATTTCATAGCCAAGTGTTGTATTAACTTCCCAAGCATGAGTTGTTGTAGTACTACGTCCCCGAATATCACACCTACTCAGTGGACAGAGTTAAGGACTATTCGTCAGGCCACTTAACAATGCTCATTGGTAGAGATAACTCAGCCACTCGTGACTTATCCACGATATATATACATAATAACATGGCATATACCCACGAACCTTTGTGCGGTATACTCATCACATTGCTCACACCATGTAATATCAAAGTTATCATGATACACATCTTGTATCCTTTAATCATTCATCCAAGCTTTCATTTAAGTTTCAAAGAAATATTCCAAGATTATTTCATAAAACAAGAGTTTGCAATCATAACTATCTTTCACAAGTAAAATCAGTATTCATTTTTGCAGAGCATATAGCATGAAAACATAATGAGTTTAACTATTAACACATTCATAATTGTAAACTAGTGATAAACGAAATCCACCTCAAAAAGGTGTTCTCCCTTGAGTCACTCCCTCTAGTTCACTCCGGACCTCCGATTTCTAGCACATGAATACGATCGAAGCTTAACTTCTTAAACTAAAGTAACTCGTGCATACTTGTGAGGGTATGCAAGTGAGGTATTTTTTTTCTCCAATACTTTAGTTTTAGCCACTCTTAGTATCCCCATGGTCTCTAAGGCCCCTAACTTGTGTTTTGGTAGATAAATTTTCATAAAGCCTTCTTAAATCTTATTTCTCAGCATTTCTAAATTTTGTCGAATTCCTGGTAGATTAATTTAAAAATACCAAACCTTCATGAAAATTTTTAGAAACATTACAAAGGATATATTAAAATGTTATGTAATTTTTTTATCAAGAAACCAAAACCTAGATGTCAACAAAAAAGTTTCTGAAAAAATTGAGGTACACAGACTATCCAAAAATGACTATGTTTAGGAGAATTCTATTTTCTTAAAATTCGTCCAGTGAAAATGAGATTTCTAAATTTTGGGTGAAACTAGACCTCTAGAAATTTATTTATATATATGGCACATCTCAAGGGTATTTTTCTGGAATTTACGAAAATTTCTCAAAGTGTACTATTTTTCTGCGATTTCGCCAGAGAATATTCAAAAATGGCATAGGGGTTCAAAAATATATTTTTGGATCTAATAAAAAATCATACATGCTCATGACATGCCAAACTAATACTTTCCAAAACATATTTTTTATTTAGAGTATGTTTGGGTACCACGAAAAATCCAAGATGAGCTTTATGGCCACTATTTTTCACTTTTTTTAAGAGGTCTCTTACTTTCATCATCTTTCTACCCTCTTACCCATGCAAGAATTATTTTTAGGTATATTAAGATCACTTTATATGCCATGTTAGCCATCGTTTCTAAGTTCCATAGGTCTCAACTCTTTATTTCAACATGTTCTCAAATCAAGAAAGTTCTTCTTCTTATACTTAATGTCCTTCTTGTGTGTTCTTTCACGATCTTATCTTCTTTTGTTTTGAAGAGAGATGAGAGGTGTGAGATAATTTTAAAACTTTTAGAAGATAGTTTTAAAAAATCTTACTTGTTGATTCTTGATTTTGGGTTGGAGGATCTAAATTATTCCTCCTTCCTCCTCTCTTTATTCTTCTTTTCTTTCCTTCTTTCTTCCTTCTCTTTTTATTCTTTCATCTTTTCTTCTTTCTCCTCTCCCCTTGCCCACCAAATTTTTAGAGTGAGAGTGTGATGTATTGGAAATAAATTTTTTTGTTGGGAGAAGGCTCTTATTTATAGGCAAAAATTGAATGTGAAAAAATATTTTTACCCCTCATTTAGTTAGGACTTGGTTTCCATCCAACCAAGCTACATTCCATTAGGGTTTAGTTCCAAAAATTTGGTTATTTTCTAGACATGATTAGGGTTCCCTAATAGGTGTCATCATGATCTCTCAAAGTTTTTGGAAGAAAGAATTTCCAAACTCTTTTCTCAAGACTTTTTCTTTTTCTTTTATTTTTATTTTTTTTAGTCACAT
>JAUTBS010213115.1:0-11620 GCA_032361285.1 Aequorea victoria | reverse complement strand
AAGAGGAGGATTCCTTCTCAGGGTGAAAAGGTAAAGCAAATAAGGTGTAGTAGGTGTGGTAAGATGGGATCACATAACCGAAAATCTTGTAAGGAGTCAATTGAATAAATAAAGTTGATGTTTCTGATTCAATGTTTGTGCATGTTACATTTATGGAACAGTGATGGTACATTTAATACAGTAAGTATGTTTTGCTGGTACATTAGTGGAACATTTATGGAATATTGATGTTTTTGCTGGTACATTGGTGGAACATTTATAGAATATTGATGGAACAATGACAATAAGACATTGGAAAAAGTTTTCTTTTTTGGGATATGCAAATTTATGGGACATGAACAATTACGAAACATCTCAAAATAAGTTTTGCTGGTTATGAGACAAGGAAAATATAATGGTACAGTTTTAGATGTCGCCATGAATGCAATGAGACATTGACAAATTCGTTTTGCTGGTATTGAGACAACGAAAATATAATGGGACATTTTTACAATGTCTCCATATTGCAATGAGACAAAACGTTAAAATATCACAATCCATGTTATAATTGAAATAGAACATTTTAGATTGTAATACGTGGACAAATGTCTCACTTCTGATTTAAATAAGAGACGATCATGTGGTAATTATGTCAACATGTGATGCGTCAACGACTTGAAGAAATGAGCCATTTAGATAGTTACTAAATGGTAATGATACTGATAAATAACCGAGACATATATTCACTGGATCCATACTGTTACGAAATGGGACAGTTATGGGACAGTTGTAGAGTTGTAAAAAACAAATGTACAGATTACAAGATAAATTGTTTCTAAAACCATCATCACTGAATGTTTTTACAAATAGAAGTCAATCTCGTTCGAGTTCATGCATTGTGGGTGTAAATCCGCAACGACCACTTTTGTTGTTCACTTGGTTGGCTTCAACATTTTACTATCAGTCAAGAATTCATGCACCATTTCAGCCCTCATTACCCTGCATTGTTCTGTTGGAAATGTTTCTTCAACCTTCTCAAGATGCATGTATTGCCGCATGATGTAACAAACGATGATTCCACAATCCAACCTGCGCATACATAATGCAGTTAGCAGTATGCTTCAGAATTGGTTATATATCGCGTAACAATGTATTGTAATTTACAGTCTTACGTTCCGTGTTCTTGCTGGGGGCTTGTGACAACAGACTGTACATTGTGATGGAAGAGTTGTGATTCTAGATCTGGACTTGCCATCCTTCTCACTTGAGTGTGCACGTACGTTTTCTAGTTGAATGCATTGGCAAAATGTAAATATAACAGTCACAATTTATAGTTAGTATGTATAATGTACGAGTTTATTACCAATTTTTCGGCAACAGCAAGATGTTGATCGTTCCCCCTCGGTTTCAAGGAGTTGTAGTGGTACCAATCTCCTGTTTCATTATCGATCATAGCCAACATCCAGTGATTGGCGTAGTGGAGGGGAAACAGTAGGTACCGAAACAACTTTGATTTTTTCAATGGCCTTTGAAGGGTTTTTTCTCTTTCTATCTCATTCTTTCCTTCGATGAGTTGCTATTTCATTTGATGTAGATGATGCATAGAGCATGATTAGTTCATAACGAAAGCATGAAATGTAAATTTGACATATTGAACACTTACCATTGTTAAGCTGGAGAATATATAGGTCCTGTCCATGTATTTTGAATCTGTCCCATCAGTATCCATTGATGAAGCAAGCAATTCATCTTGTTTTCTTGAAAGTATCTCAGCATATGCGTCTATCACCTGAATGTATCATTCATACATTGTTTCATTAGAATACAAGAAGTGTAATGCTATGTCATACAGCAGAAATGTCCCATTAAGTTCTGACAATGAGACATTTCAATTAGAATGAAACATACAACGGTCCAATTACAATGAGACATATACAATGTGCATATGCTTAAGTTGCTGGATATGTCTAATTCTAGTAGCAGATTTTTTATATCTTCAAGATAGACATATTTGAGATACTCAGTTGCTGCCCACACACAGGACCTACATTTATTACACAAGTCACTTATTTTGCTATATTTTGGAACAGGCTGTAAATAAAACAATGGACCTGCAAATATTACACAAGTAAATTATTTTACTACATGTCAATTACTATATTTTTGTACCCATGTGCATCTTCCTTCCAAAGTGATGTGATTATTTGCTTGTCTTCCGGTAACAACAATGCATAGATATCATTATTGTCAATTGATGGAAGTTTTTTTAGCTTTCTTGCTTGGCCTATTGGGTGCGGCTTCCTGATCAACATCAAATATTACTGGCTCTTTCCCCTTTCTTCCCCTTGTCCTTTTCTCCTCATACTTGTCTTCTGGTAGTTTCTTCCCCTTTCTCGTCCTCGTCTTTATTTTTTTCACCATTGAATTTGATCGTTGATTTTTTTCATCTGATTTTCTTTCCTTTTGCTGTGGCTATGGTGGTGGTGCTGCAGATGCAGCTGCAGCAGCTTGGGCTATGTTATGGATTTCCCTTTCCAACAATTGTGCTCTAAGATCACGCACTTCTGATCTTAGAGCAGCAACAAGCTTTATTGTCTCTTTATTCTCTTCATCCTTTTGTGTTATTCCATGTTTTAGAGCCTCGATGAGTTTATCTTTCTCATCATCATTGTTGTGTGCGAAATTGCCACTGTCAAAATGTTCAACATCGGTTTGTGTTGATTTTTCTGCCCATTTCTGTCTTTCTTGTCCTTCAGATTCCATGCCAAGGTCAATGTTTGAATCTGGAACTTCCTTTTTGCTTTCTTTCCCTCTTTTTTTCCGTCTCAACGCTTTCATCCTTTGTTATGTTGACTATGTCAACGTAAACCTGTTATGAACATCGAAAGTGAGACAATTATAATATCTTCATACTGGATATCAATGACATTGTCGCATAAGACATTTTGACAATGTTTCCATGTTGGCATGAGGCAAACATATAAAAATGAGAAATTTTTACAATGTCTCCATACTGGAAACAATGCAAATATATTAGGTCAAAAATAGATACAATGTATCCGTACTGCAAATGAGACAAAAAACTAATGAGACATCGTAACTGTCTCCATAGTTAAAATGAGACAATTGTTGAATATAACAGATCAAATATGTGATACATTTTTTTAATCAATGACATTTACTGCATGAGACATTTTGACAATGTTTCTATATTGGGATGATACAATCAGATAAAATGAGACGCAATGATAATGTTTTGATATTAGAATGAGACAAACCTCTAAAATGAGACATTGTATACATATCCATACTGTAAATGAGCAAACTGTTCAAGATAACAATTGTTATCAATGAGACACTCAGGTAAAAAAATATAAATTGGTTGCTGAGACAATTGAATTTGAAGATAACAATTTTTTTATCAATGAGACAATTGTTAAATGAAACATTTGCTGCATGAGACATTTTTGACATTGTTTCCATATTGAAGTGACAAAATCAGATAATTTTTTTTACCTTTATTGCTGAAAGTTGACTCAGCATTATATCCCCCAGTCTTGATTCCATAGATGTGATGTCCCATTTGATGAATCGCGGAAATGCGTCAGGCAAAGTTGGCTGGATTAAAGTCGTGTGCTCACAAAAGCAGTACTGTATTAGAGGCAAATACAACCATGTAGTTAGAATGACTTACACCTACTATATGTACAAAATACATTAAAATAATGCATTAACCAGCAATGTCATCACACATCCAGTGACCTTCTTCGGGGACCGACGATTGGAGTGGATTGATTTCATCAGGTGATCGCATATAGCTCCTGCCCAGTCGTAGGTACTCATGAGCTCCAAGTATTCCATGTACGTAAGGAAAACCCATCCTATTCTCGTCTCAGAGGTTGAGAATAATAGGGTCAAGCATAAGTACATGCATAACATCCTTACAACATCTTTCACGTCATCTTTTTCCTCACCACAAACCAAAGAGGTCAACAATTTCTTTATTAAGGGGGCAAAAAGCCTTTCTTCTGACACACTCCTCCTACTGATGAATGATGTTGTTGCCCTGTTATCATAGGCTACATTCATGCTCTCGGTGCCATAACTTATTCCAAATATTATTTTGATGCCGTCCCTTGTGAATGACAATCTTCTTGCACCGAGTGCGAACTTGTTGGTCTTTGGATCATAAGTGTGCAAGATTTTGTCAACCACTAGATCAGATTTTTTGCACCTTTGCGTGCTCTCCAAATTTTTTGATACAGCATCAAAAATATGCCAAAATGGTGTGGTACGTAAAGCTGTCTCATGTTGGGGACGTAGTTGTAGTTGTGTTAGTAGTTTGCCAATTGCCATTATGTTTGACCTGTACGGATTGTACGCTTCCTTTGAGTGCGCTTCTGATAATGCAGTGGTCTGTTGCTCCATAATAATCATAGGCACTTGGCTTAATTTTTCAGTCGTTTTATGTGTGCTTGCCCTTGTTTTGATAGCACTTTCTTCCATGTTTGTCGTTCCTTTTTTATGTTTTTTGGAACGCAATTCGAAGGAGGAACCTGTGTACAATGAAATTTTTATGTCAGCGTATGAGGCATTCTTAAAATGGCTCATATGTGTGGGGAATATGAGACATTTTCAAATCAAAATGAGACATCATTTAGTAAATGTTGTGTCAGAGTGACAATTGGTACAAAATGGTACATTTATGAAAGTGGAAGATTTAGCTATGCTATAAATGGGACATTTGTATGAATAAAACATTTCAACATTAAATTAGACATCGTTTCATGACATGTACCATTGATACAACATGTAGCAAAATGAGACATTATACAAATAGTACATACATATGAATGAGACATTTTACAATCAAAATGAGACATTAATTTGTATACATGTAGAACATTTAACAGAGACATGTATACGTAGATACGAAATAAAAGTAGTGTAATGAAATCGTATAATAGAATTGAGACATTCTCGGTTTGCAAAAAATGCGAAATGAGACACAACTGTTGGAATGAGATATTTACATCAAAGGCCCTGTAGAAAAACTCAAATAGGAAAATGAACTAGAGAATCTCATTTTCGGGCATTGTTGCAATGTAGAAGAAAAAATTAGGGTTTAATGGTTTGAGAGTAATGTTTAGTGATTTATAGTGATTTATCAGTGTTCCCGATACAACATGGTATCAGTTCTATGATAATCACGATACACGATACACCATTGTTCCTTAAGAAATTAGGGTTTCTTCGAGCACATACCACTTGTTGTCATTATATCGTAACAGTTCGTCTTTTGATGTTGTTGCAGCCGCGGTCTTTTGTAGTAATCGATAATCTGAAAATAGTGAAATGTGATCTTAATAGAGTATGTTCGCGGCCGATTTGCTGCTCTCAATCGAGTTCGGTGATGGAGGAATCGAGTCCGGTGATGGTGGAAGTTTGAAAATGGCAAGAAGAATGTAAATGAAGCGAATCATATTTCAGAAAATCTCGGTGACGTTTCCTATTTCAACGGGTTACCTACGTGCCTGATTTTGTATTTTAAGGGTCATCTTAGGTATATTGAAAGTGAATGAGACTTATTGGGTTATAAAACTTAAAATGGGACCTAACCTTAAATAAGTCTCATAAATGAAACTTGTGGCCGAATCTCCCAAGTTTAAAAAATCTCAATTTTATAAAAATATGATAAAAAATAAGATTTTTAATTTTGATTTACAAAATTAACTGAGATAGTATGTATTTTTTTATCCCAATTACTAAAATTCTGAGATTGTTTTCAAAAAAAAAAAATCATCTTGCTTTACAAAATAAAGTGATATAGTATGTTATTTTTATGTCACTTATTAAAAACTAAAATTATTTGTTATTTTTTTCAATCACACGAATTATTTTTTAATGAGATTAGAAATTGAAGGAGTCCGATTCAGAATGATTCAGGTCTCCTGATTTAGGCCCAAGCCCATGGAATATGGGTCGGGTTATATACGAAATGCGGACCAGAATGGGTTGGTTCCATAAAGGACGAAAGCCGACCAAGAAAAATATCTCAGTGCCATAAAATATGGGCTGAACTTCACATCATCGTCACTAAGAAGCCATCTCGGTGCTCGTAAGCGAGGCTGAGCATTGTGGAATAGGGGAGCAACTCGGTCGATCGTACGCGAGGCCGAGTGATACACTCGACATTTCAAAATACGGACCGAGATTGCCCTTCAATTGAGATCTGAGTGTGATAGCCTGAATGATGACCAGAGGCTGACGTTGGAGTATTAAATGCGCTATCAGTGAACAATCAGAACTCTTTGATTTGCATTCAATGCATTATTAATAGGCATTTAATTCCTGCTACAATAATCACTACCCTACTTAGACAGGGGTAGACTCAATCAGGACTAAGGGGACAGCAGGAACATAGGCCACCCATGATAGGACAGTTTGTCCCCCTGACACCTTGCTTGCCTATAAATATGAATGTTCAAGTAACCCATAAGAGGTCTGAAAATTTTTTACACTAAAACATATTATTGTCCTAGGATTGCTATCTCTGATTTCCTCTTGGTTTTAAGTTTGATTTCTATTGACTGACTTAACCATCGGAGGGGCATTCCGGCAAGAACACCCCGTCGGGCAGTAACTTTATTCTATCTTTGCAGGACCAAAGATCCATACAAGGTGTGGATCCGGACATGGTTTACTTTCACCCGATCCATACAACCTTGCGAGTTCGTGCCTCGCACATTTGGCGCCGTCTCTAGGAAGTTTCAACCAGATAAGCCTGATCGTCATCCACGACGTCTCCATCCAAAACAAGTTCAAGAGGAGGCAATGATCGGTCCAGTAGAGAGAAAAGTCTTATGGACAAAATTTCAACTAAGAAATTGGCTAAGTACCAGGGCAAGAGGCCCATGCACCAAACACCTAAGCGTCTTGAAGAAACATTTGACCAGGAGGCCGCCGTCAACGAAATGAGAAACAAAATTACAGAGTTAAAGGCATTTCTAAAGTCCAAACAGGGAGAAGAAGGCCCACTGTAGGATGATGTCACTAGTAGGCACGACCCTGCCCGTAGTAAAGTACGATCGCCCTCTTTACCAAAAGAAAACCTCACTCCTCGTCCCGATCAAACTCAGCGAGTGGGGAGATCAGTCCTGGGGTTCTCTCGGGGCCAGAAGAAAAATATTGGGAAAAGCAACTACCTTTCCTCGGCACAGTGGAGTATAGAAGAGCAGTCTTACACACATTCATCTCGGCGTAGTACTAGCTCCCGAATGATGGAACCTAAAAGAGGAGGGACAGAAGTAACACGCACTCACCACTCAAGGAAGGTGACTTGCCTGGCCCCTAAAATGAGCAACCCGCGATCTGTCCTTGTTAGTCCGGCCTCTCTGTTGTGCTCCTCTCCGGGTAAATTCCTCTCCACACCATTCTCAACTCAAATTGAACCCCTGGTTCCACCCAAAGGGTTCTCACTCCTAAAGTTCACTTCCTACAACATAAAGACAGATCCAAACATATACATTAGCCATTTTAGGCAGATAATGACACTATGGAGCAGCAACAACTCCCTCATGTGCAAGGCCTTTCTGTCTAGCCTAGGAGAGACGGGACTGAGATGGTTGGATAAGCTATCTACCTCTTCCATTAACAGATGGGGAGAATTGGCCACAACATTCATAAACTGGTTCATAACCTGCACTAAAGCCCCAAAGGATATTGACGCTCTCTTGGCCCTCAGGAAGGGAAAAAAAGAGGCCCTGCGTACATATGTGAGCAAGTATTGAGAAACTTACAACGAGATTGAGCACTGCAATGAGAAAATGGAAGTAGCTACATTTCAACTGGGGCTCCCCCTAGACAGCGAGCTCAGAGTTGCCTTGACAATGGAACCGGCTAAGAGTATTGCCAAATTAATGAGGAATGTGGAATAGTATGTCCGAAAGGAGGAGGATGCAGGAATAACTGAAGGAGCAGGTTCAATAGGTGAAGGGGAACCAGAGCTATCGCGGGAAGAGAGAGCAGCGGAAGAGCTGATTAGATCTGTCTTAGATCGGGTAATCATGGGATGAGTATTAAAAGTAGAGGAAGAGAAAGATAAAGAAAGTAATTAAATAAATGAATATTGAATTGGAATAGGAGGATATGGGTGGGATGTTGACACAGGAAGAGAAGAATGGAAATGGGTCGACACAATATATGGTTGGGTCGACACAGGATGGGGGTGGGTAGACTCAGGATGAGGTTGGGTCGACACAGTATATGGTTGGGTCGACACAGGATGTGGTTGGGGTGACACAGTACGAGGATGGGTTGACTCAGGATGTAGTGGGGTTGACACAGGAAGAGAATGAGGGATATGGGTTGACACAATATGTAGTTGGGTCGACACAGGATGATAATCATTAACTGTGTTAAAACAAGGGACCGAGATATGGGTCGACACATGATGTGGTTGAGTCGACACAAGATGAGAAGGTTGAGGTGATACAGAGGAAAAATGTCGTGATGGTGTCGACTCATGAAGAAAATAAGGGATTTGGGTCGACACAAGCAAAGAAGAACAGAAAAATTTTGTTAAGAAAGGAAGAGTAGGAGGAGAAAGAGAGGAAGAAGAGGCAAAGGGAAAGGAGTGTTCATCAAACACAACATGACAAGATAAATGAATTCGACCAGAGACAGGATCAAGACAACGATAACCTTTGACAGTGGGATGATATCCGATAAAGACACAGGGACGGGAATGAAGATGAAGTTTATGGGAGGAGTAAGGTTTAAGCCAAGGATAGCATTTGCAGCCAAAGGTAAAAAAAAATTATAACCTGGGGAAGAACCAAACAGGACTTCAAAAGGAGATAGATGATTTAACTGGGAGCTGGGAAGATGATTAATAAGAAAGGTAGCAGTAGCAATAGCCTCAAACCAGTAAAGAACATGGAGATGTGTGATGTAATAAAGCAATAAAAGTCTCTACAATATGTCTATGCTTGCGTTCAACAATACCATTCTAAGAATGAGTGTAAGAGAAGCTGTGCTGATACAAAATGCCTTCAGAGACACAAAAGGATGAGAATTTGTGATTAATATATTCTCCACCTCCATCACTACGAAGAATTCTAATCTTAGTGTCAAATTGTTTTTCAGCATAAGATTTAAATTTAAGAAATTTGGCAAAGACTTCACTCTTATAATGTAAGGGAAATGTCCAAGTAAATCGACTAAAATGATCAATGAATATTATATAGTAACGAAGTCAGAAGAAGAAGGAGTTGAGAAAGGACCCCAAACATCTGTGTGAATTAAAGTCAAAGGTTTATTAACAGTAATATGAGACAAACTAAAAGGGAGTCTATGAATCTTTGATACACAACAATGAGAACGAAGAAAAGATGAATCAACATTGTTTGACATAAATGTATGCTTATGAGCGAGAACACTCTATTTTTTGAGAAGAGGGATGGCCCAATCTATTATGCCAACTGAATGAAGGAGCAACAACAGTGGTCTGACTGATGCAGACATGAGGAGAACATGAGAAGGAAGATGAACGAAATTGATAGAGACCATTGGAGTAGTCTCCTCTATACAGAACCTCCTTGGTGGTTTTGTCCTGAATCACAAATGAAGAAGCATCAAAAGTAATAGTGCAGTCATTTTCTAAAGCCAATTTATGAACGAGAAAGTAAATTGGCAGAGATAAAGGGAACATGAAGAATTTTAGCCAGTTTAAGAGAACCTTGCAGTGTTGGAAGAATACCATGGCCAGCATTCTGAATGGCCAGAGAGGCACCATTGCCAACTGTGATTTGATCTGGTCCAGCATAAGGCTGACAGGAATGGAGAAGGTTTTGATCATTGGTGATATGATCAGTGGCAGCGGAATCAATAAACCAAGTAGGAGGGGAGGTAGATGAAGAAGGGGATGCAACAAAGACTTTAGGTGGAGACTGATAAGTAGGGTCCATGCAAAACCAGCAATCTAATGCAAGATGATTAAAGCGACCATAGATTTGGCATTGCAAACTTGAATTACGGCCTCCTCTATTTTTTTACCTTTGTAGTCACCTTTATTAATGCCTTTATTATTGCCTCTATTGTTGTGAGAGGGGAAAGATCTACCCCCTCGTTGATTAGATCTAGAGAAGTTCTGTGACCTATTGGTGGAATGGAAGTTCTGGTACTGAAAAGTCGAACCTATAACAAACGCAACAGTGAGACTAGGAGCTTTATTCTGTGCTTCAATATGTATTGCTTCAGAACAAAGTAATGTTGGCAGATCCTCTATGGAAATGAATTCTGATCTTGCACGAATTGTCATCTTGAAAGCATTGTATTCATCAGGTAGTCCATTTAAGGTAAGAAGAACAAAATCCTCATCGTGGACTGGTGATAGGGCAAGAGCTAGCTGATCAGCAATGATTTTCATCTACCCTAGGTAATCTTCCATTGTGCCAGACTTCTTGAAAATACTTTAAAATTTGTTCTTGAGCTGATGAATGTGGGAACGAGAGAGAGAAGTGAAACATTTCTCAAGAGTTTTCCAAATATCACGATTGTGTTGTAAATGAAGAACAGAGAAGAAAATAGTGGGAGAAAGTGTGGCAGAGATGCAATTGAGAAGATGAGAATCTATCATAATCTATTGTGTATGAGCAGGATTGTCAATTTCTTGATTATGTTGATCTCTGATCTTCAAGGGAGGACATGAAATCGAGCCATCAAGGTATCCAAGGAAACCTGTGGCACGAAGAAAATTATGGATTTGGTGCTTCCAAATGATAAAATTTGATGCATCAAGTTTGATAGTAACAAGGGAATTCAGATTTGAGACCAATTTTAAAAGGTTTGATGAGGGAGAGAAGAAGGAAGAGTTTTCGGCCATGATAGATCTTTCGGCCATACTGGATCAGTATGCTCGTGAGAGCAAAGAAAGCTCTAATACCATGAAGAAGTTCTTGAAACTCATATAATCTTTCTTCTTATCTTTTATTGATGCATTGCACGTGTATTTATACAAACAGTAAGAGTAATACAGTCGGGATTCAATTATAATCTAACTGATATAAGAAACTTAACTTACTAACTAACAGGCCGGCATATCACAGCTGTGATCACAACTGTGATCACAACTGGTGGCTGGATCACAGTTTGTTATCTTATGGTGGATTTATTCTGGTATCTTATCCTGTTCGTCGTTCGTAATCCTACAAGATGTTAGAACATAGGCATCGGTGAGGTACCGGCCTATGATTCTCCAATACTAAAGTCAGCAGATAGGCAGTAGATAATAATTTTGAAATGTAGAACTGTATATAAAAGTGTATCAAATGGTGTACCTTTAGAGTTTGTAGTCAATGGCTATTTATAGAGGTGTAGAGGCGCGGATCCTGGGATGTGATGGGAGTGAATCTCTGATTTTATCTGATTGGGCATGATCTTTGGGATAGAATAGAGGTAAATTTGGGATTTGTCGAGCCAAGCGGAAATCTTGAGATTCATATTGTGGGGACCCGCCCTCTCGTCGCCCCGCGCCTCCCGAAGGGGAAGTGGGGAGAGGACAATTTTTCCACCGAAATGCGCGCCCTGCGATGGGTCTGAGGACCGCGCGAGTTTTTCAGAGTCGCCACTTGGTTTTAGG
>JAUTBS010213004.1:0-11621 GCA_032361285.1 Aequorea victoria | reverse complement strand
GTTGGTTTTATTTAGGGCAATGCAGAGTGCATCCCTCTTTGGTTTAAGTCATATGCTTGTTTCAGTTTAGGTGAGCCGTACCATCCCTCCCACGTGGGATTAATTACCTATATGGGAGTGGGGTGTTACAAGATATAAAGAAAAAGGGGTAGAAAAAGGTTTTCCAACAATTTTTCTTACTATCTGATGAATTTCAAAATAAAAAAGTGAAACTGGTGAATTTAATAGTTATTTGTATTCTCACACAATCCTCGTTGCTTATGATGTTGTATATCTATGAATTCAGTTTTGTGACAAGATGGTTATCCCTAGAAGTTTTCCCGGATGCTTGGCTCTGTCACAACCCAGACCCATAGAAAAAGATTTGTGACCGACCAGTGAATATAATTCACCCAAGACCATTTTTTAACTAATAAAAAGAATTTAATATGAACGTATGTTTAATAAGAATGAACGTTCTTATAAATTTCCATAAAATGATCTCATTTGCTTATTTATAAAAAGGGTTTAGTAATTGCAAATTTGAAAGAGTATTGTTACTTCGGAAGACGTTAAATAAGCAAAGAGATATAAAATTAACTATTGGAGCAACTAATAAGGGTAAAGGAAAAGAAGCATAAATATACAAACTGAGTTTATAGCAACGACCCACATTCCGGGCCGAATAAGAGAATATGTGCAGAGTAGCGGCAAAAGCTAACTAGAACCTCTAAACTTAAGTTGTATAGTAAAAACTCCTCAACTCTGTATTGCTACCTGCCAAAGACTGGAAAAAGTACAACAACATAACCATATACAGCTAGTGTGAGCGCACAGATCAAACTAAATTTACTTTATTAAAAAGGAGTGTTTTCCTTTCCAAAACTCTTTTCTACCCATTTGATATCTAATATACTTTAAATAGTTTGAATATTTAAATAAGGGTAGAAGATAACATTTAGCCATGTAAATTATCTTGAATTATGTCATAGATATCGGCATAGTCAGCTACAGGGAGTTACTCTATAATAAAAGTGGGATGATATCATTCCGTGCCACTTGACCTGTGGTCCCCGGTATTATTTTTAATCCCCCGATTGGGATTCCCGATATTATTTTTACTCCCCCGATTGAGATTCCCAGTATATTTTTGCTCCCCCAGTCGGGATTTCTCGATATT
This sequence comes from Aequorea victoria, assembly GCA_032361285.1. Lineage (NCBI taxonomy): Eukaryota > Metazoa > Cnidaria > Hydrozoa > Leptothecata > Aequoreidae > Aequorea > Aequorea victoria. The sequence continues at coordinate 10,462 of JAUTBS010213004.1, read as the reverse complement.
ATTTTTACTTCCTCTATAAGTGATCCGCCAAATAAACATTAGCATATATTCTCAAGTTCAATAATAATTTTTAAATATGCTCTCATATCAATACAGTTCATAAACATGCTTTCATAGCAGTACTGTCACACCCACTCCTTATAGGATGATTTAACCTACTCGGTGTGGTGCGGCGCAGACTAACCTAATCAGAATTAATATAATTTTTCAAGAGATGCACTTCGCATTACCCATAATAATAATTGTAAGACAGATTGATTTTTTTCCTTAGGACCAAGGTCCGTAGATTACAAAGGGATATTCCATCCCTAAATCAAAAATATAACTTTTGTTCTATGGGATACTCAATCCCCAGCAATATAAACATAATCAACATAGATCGTCTTCCGATCATAACAACCTGTTTAGATATTACATTCCAAAAGATACTTAAACAAATATCTTTTTCTAAAAAGATCCTCCTCCTGGCACTAGTGGAGCCATCTCTACCCAGTACTGAAATTTGCAAGCAAAAATATTACAGGAGAGTGGATTTAACATTATAATAAAATGAGACATACCAAAAATAACTTTTCACAAAAGATATGATTGAAAAGTAGTTTCACAATGTGATAATAAAAGCTTTCACATGCCACATGCATTCATACTTGAAGTACTTTTATCAACTGAAAAGATTAGGCTCAACGCCAAAGTGTTATATTTTTTACAAGTATTTATATAACACTTAACATCCAACATACGCTCTACAGTGCCCAAGTAGTCGTTTACCTCACGATCGGGGGTTCTGACGGTACTGTAACCTCATTCACGACGCACTTAATCAGAGTGACAGAGTTGAGGGCCACTCTTTATCACCATTGGTAGGTGCAACTTACACCCATAAACAAAAAATGCCATGAAGGCTAACATACATCCATAAAGGGCCACATACACCCACAAAGGATAAAAAATCATAAAAGGCTATCATACACCCATGAAGGGCAACATACACGGGCCGGATACCCACAAGACTTGGCACACTCAAACAAAAATCATATTTGTTCATGCAATAAGACTTATCATGTTCTCACCAACATATTCAAAAAACAACATCACATTTGAGTGAACCAAAATATAGCTTCATTAACAACACGAAAACTTTTTTTGGAAAAACATTCATGAGATCATTCATCAAGCATGTTATCAAAATATTTCAAAATATCAATCATTTATCACATTTCATTATAATATGTCCAGTCACTCTTACCTGATTTGAGCGTCTCAAAGTTCACCTCTTAAATCCTGAGGCGTCGCTCCACCGTCCGTGGCTACCCCTCCGGGACCTAGGTTTTATGACCACCCATGAATAAAAATCAATTTATTTTCCCATATGTACTTAAGTATGAGAATGACTTAGGTCTTTTAGTTAAACTAAACATGACCCCACTTCCTTAAGCATGGAACCCCTTTTCTCATATGGATTCCTATAACCCTACTTCTTGACCCCTTGGTCTTAGGGTACACTAAGTATTTATTATCATAATAATACTCTTATAAGTGTTTATTGTTCATTAGAGTTGCTAAGAACTCAACTCCTTAGGCTTAGACACTTTATTCTTCTTGGATCATCATTTCTCTTAACTTTTCTCAAATTTCAGATTCTGTCCCACTTGTTGTAAAATCGTTTAGAATTATTACACCTCCATTAATAATTCTGGAAACCTTATAGAGGATAGATTAGAGTGTTATCTAAGTTTTTTCATGTAGAAATCGAGAGTCAATAGTTGTAACGTCCCAAAAATTTGATTCGTTATGAGACATAAATATAGTAATTAAGGCTATTCTAATGACAACCATTCCACATAATTTAATATTTAACATAAGATAGTATAATTTGCATTCTTGCGCATTGCACACCCTGTTTTAATATTACATGCCAACAGTAATTTAAAAGAAATTACAAAACTACAAAGTCTTCGAGTTTCACTACTTCATGTGAGCCACGGCTCAACATACTCCCCGTCATGCTCCTCGATCGCTGTCTCCTCTTCAATTTCTGGCATGAAATGTTATGAGCTGCGAAGCCCAAAAAGAAACTCCCGAACCCAACATTTCTAACACTTAATACATACAACAGGATATAATGAAACATGATATGCAAAAGTGATGAAAACTCTGAATCGCGACCAGGACTCCTTCACGCCGAAAGGATCCAACACAAGACAACCACCCAAACTTGAACTCGTATAAATTTAGGCCCCCAGACAGTCGGATACAGTTTCTCATTTGCAGATTATGAGTCGCAGCAATCTAAGTGCTCCAACTGGCTCATAAGGCCCTCAACTAGAACCAATCTAAAAGACCCACCTTGTCACACCATGAGTCGTAACAGAGTGACATAATCAACTAGCTCATGAATGCCCCAAGAGCGAAGGGTACTGCCAGGTGAAGAGTACTCATTGCACCCAGGAACCACCAACCCTAATGAGTCCCTGGCCAAGTCTGCGTTAAATTCATAAGTTCGACATGGTGCACCAATATACACTGTACCCAACACAAGGTCACAACATGAAAGGAAAGCCACGCACTCCATCACAAGATCAAAACCCAAGTCACAACCATGTGATCTTGTCCACAATGATCACAATGTCCAACAAGAATCAACTCTAGCCAAGCTAGACACAAGGTGAACACCCCACCCAAGACTCAATGCATGAGCGATGCTTGTAACATAAGTCCAAATCTTATAACATTCATTCGAGCCATAAACATGCATTCAAACCCATGGATGATGCTTATAAAGAAAACAAACATGACTTAGGGTTAAAGGAACATTAAACACTTCATTTCCCTGCTCAAAACAAAGTTCCAGAATCTGCCACAGAGACTTAAAAAAACTTTAAAAACACCAAACCTTTCTGGAAACTTCTGAAACTTTACAGAGAGCTATAGTGATATGTGAGAAAGATATTTTATGAAGGAAACGAGGACTGGTTGCTAACAGAACGGGGTCTAAAAATGGTACAATAGAATTTGTCAAAAATGAGGTCTGTTTGGTAGATTCCAAATATCTCGCAATGTGCTCAATGAAATTAACTTCTGTAATAAGGGTGTGAAACTAGACCAATAGACATTTATTTGGATATGTGGATCATCTCAAGGAGATTTATATATAACAAACTACAAGGGTTTAAAGTGGACTGATATTCTACCTCTCTGTCACAGGAACTTCAAAATTAGAAAAGGGGTTCAAAAATACATTTTAGGGTCCAACAAAAAATCACACACTCTCAATACATCCTAAAAAACCTTTGTTACAAATAATTTTTTAATTAGAGTTCATTTGGTTCACACAAAAAGTATAGAAATGGCCTAAAAACTACTCTATTTTGATCATTTCTTTGCAAACACAAATATCCAACAATCATTCATATTTTAACACAACCAAAGCATGTCTAAACATATCACAACAACATAATACATTCATTATAAAGTTCTTAATTAGTTTATAGATTATTTCTTCTTCATCTTTGGTCCTTTTAAAATTTCCGTAGAACAAGGTTTTAAACTTTCTATCTTTGGTTCAATGGTCCATCTTCATTCTCATTCATTTTTATCCATCATTATTTTATCTTAAAGAGAGTTAAGAGAAGAGAATATGATATTAGGATAGAAAAGAAAGGTTTAAGAAGGTTCTTACTTGTTGGTTCTTGGACTTAGAAGATAATCCTAGCCTCTTTGATCTTCTCCTTTTTTTTCTTCTTCTTCTTCTTTCTTTTTTTTTTTCCTTTTTTCTCTTTCTCCTCTTTTTTATTTTCTGGTTTCCGAGTGGGAGAGGGAGAGGGGAGGGAGTGGAGAGAAGGAAATAAAGTCTTGGAAGGCTTGGGGTAAGTGGGGTATTTATAGGCAATGTGTGGAGCAATTTATTCAAGACTTTTTAATTAATTTAATTCACTAATTAGTGGCTTCTTCACACTATTTTGATGACTTCAATTAGCCAAAAAGTCTTCCAAAGATGAAAATGGTACCATGGCTAAATAGTTGATGGGAGTAGTGTGGTTAAATCAACCATGATGAGAAAATGGGGTTCTAGAAAAGGCTTTAATTTTTTTTGGATAGTTTTCTCCCATAATTTAGTTGTTTCATGTATTTTTATCCTTTTGAGGTATATTTATGTGTATAATTATCTCCCATAATTAATTTATTAAGGTAGAAGATGAATTGGAGACTTGATTTTAGTTTACATCTAGAATAAGCAAACCATCACATCAACACTTTCTCCTTATTTTCCATTTTCATAAATTCTCAATTATGTCACATCAACCCACACTCCTAAGGGACATGGGGCTGCCGGCAATGGGAGGTGTTTGGCTACCAATTTATTTTGTTATTTTATAATTTTCATAATTTAGAAATTCAAGTGGGCCCCATTTTGGTCTTTAATTTAAATTGGGCCTTTTATGTAATTTTCTAAGACTTATTCATGGAGTGGGTTTTAATTTAATTATTTGGGCACTAGAATTAAATTTGGGTCCTTTGATTTAATTTATGAAGTTATGGATTTGAATTTCCATGTTGGACCTTAGCCCAAAATTCTAGGGTTTGAGCATTTGGTAAACCAATTAGGATAGATTTACGCCTAGGTTAAAGTGTATGACAAACTCGAGTCTTTACATACCACACTGCCCAACCAGCAGATACCACCTAGGCATCACTTCCCACTCACGCGCGTCTGCAACAATTGCAGCTTCGCCACTTTGGAACTTCATCTTCTCCAAAATTGAACCAGAGACCCAAGACCCTAATGTCGAGAAACCACCAGCAATAAACACACCCCAGAGGGAACTACCGTATTTACCCAATAGATGGTCTGAGCAATAACAAACCGACCAAAAATCTATGGAAAGCGCATACAACACACCCATCAGTCATGGAAATCATGTCAGCTAGACACCTCTAAAAAAGCACCCTCCCCCACAAACCATCAAGTTACCTTCACACAATGAACCAGAGCACAACAACCAGAGGCCTTATTGCTTTGTTTCGTTTCAACCAAAGTCATACAAAGATGACAAACTTAGCAACAACTAGAGACCTCCATGGACGAACCAGAGAACTTCTTCGATTGAGCCAGTAGAGTGCTTCAATACACGTATACAAGCATAAACTGCTCGAGCAAGAACACCGGAGCTATCACTGCTCGAGCGAGAACCCCAGAAACCCATCAACCTTGAAGAAAGTCCCTGAGCATACAATGTTTATCCAAAAAAATCATGATGGGAGCTTCGAGAAACCCAGAACCAAAGGATTCGGGAAACTCAACAAACGGTGTAAAGAACCCATCATTTTACAAAAAAAACCTTACATCTAACTATCAACTATGGTATTTAACCAAAAAAAACAACTATCGACTATGGAGACCCCAAGAAATAAGGCCTCCAGCAAACCCTCGCCATCGAATCGGTAAAAGAACTTCCAAAAAAGTCTATGACAAGAAGAGCTTCAGCAGACAAAACATCCATGATCGTTAACCTCCATAGCATCATGTAACAACCGAGCGACGAACCTGATACAGTGCCCGGGGGAGAGCTTTCTGAAGAGAAGCTCTCCCCGAGCAGACCACATCAGAATCGCCTTGCCCGATTCATCCTTCTTATTTCTAAAAACCCATTTTGTACCTATGATTGTATTATTTTTAGGTCTAGGAACTATGGTCCATACTTTGTTTCTTTCAAATTAATTTAATTCTTCTTACATGATATTTATCCAATATTTCTCATTTTTGGCTTCTTGAATGTTTTTGGGTTTAATTTGAGATATGAATGTCAAATTATTACATATATCTCTAGCAAGAGAGCGAGTAATTACCCCTTTGGTTGGCTCACTAATAATTTGATTTTTTGGATGGTCTAACATCAACCTTCTATACATACTTTCAATTTGTGGTAGATTTTTCTCTTCATTCTCATTTTTCTTGTTTGGTTGAGAGGTGTCAATGGTCACATTAGTGAGCTTATCCTTTTCAAATCCGTCTATCAAATCTACACAATCATCATCAATATACTTTTTTGATAGAGGAGTTTTAGTTTCTTCAAACACAACGCACATAGATTCTTCAATAACTTGAGTTCTTTTAACGTATACTCTATATACTTTACTCATTGTTGAATATTCTAGAAATATGCCCTTATACGATTTAACGTCAAATTTTCTAAGATTGTCTTTTGTGTTTAATATAAAGTACTAATATCCAAACACATGAAAATAGTCAATATTAGGTATTCTACCATGCCATAGTTCATATGGGATTTTATTTAATTTTAATCTAATAATTACCCTGTTGGATACATAGCATGCAGTATTAACGGTTTCGGCCCAAAAGTATTTTGCAAGATTATGTTTATGAAGCATAGTTCTAGTCATTTCTTGTAGTGTTCTACTCTTTTTTTCAACTACGCCGTTTTGTTGGTGTGTTATAGGTGCGGCAAAATTGTGTCATATTCCATTTTCATCACAAAATTTCTCAAAGTCTTTATTCACAAATTCTCCTGCTCTATCACTTCTTATATTGTTAATCATGCATCTTTTTTTATTTTGATTCCTTTTACATAGTTTAGTAAAGTATAAGTGTGTTTCATCTTTGTGTGCAAAAAATATTACCCATTTATATTTGGGAGAACTCAGTAATCGTGAGAGCTTCTCTCTCTTGGAGATTTGAGGCGATTTTGAGGTGCACTGCTCGGGGAGAGCTTCTTTCCTTAGAAAGCTCTCCCCCGGGCTCTAATGAAGGTCCCCATGTCCATTGTTTTGGCGATCAGCTTCCCCGACGGAGAGCCTGTGTTGCGTCATTTTCGGCTATGTTGGTTTTTCGTGTTTACAAAGCTTTTTATCAGCTTCGAATTTAGATGATGGCTCCCATGGTGGTTTTCTATTGACCCCATCATTTTTGTTAAAGTTTTCCAAAGATGGGTGCTTGATGCTTCTCAGCTACGCCGATGGTGCCTGAGAGTCGATAGGTTTTTCCATCATCTCTTTTGTTGGGCCAATCGATGGTTTTGGGTTATGGTTGTGCCATCTGAGCATTAGATGTTGGTGATATAAATGGTTGTCTCTGAAGCTTAGGCACATCTAAGGTCTTTTGACCTTGGCACCTGTTACGCTGTTTGCTAGGGCTTTTGGTGGAGTTTGCTCGAGATGCACTTTGTGTATTTGTGCTAGACTAGCTCCCCTCGATCCTGGTTTCTGGGACTGTCCTTTCTGTGCAGTTTAGCAGGGTGCGGAGCGAGGTTCCAGCCTCCTCTCTCCGTGAGCTTTCAGTATTCGATGCTTCATCTCGGGGCCCTGGTCGATGGTTGCTTGCATATTTTCCTACAGTTGGCCTGTTGTGGTGGTCTGCATACTAAGGTTGTCGTTGTGGTGGATCTGATGGCAGCGAGGACTTGGTAGGCTTTGTCTTGGTGGTGGTCTAAAGCCTCGTTATTCCAGAGTTTCTCTCTGGGGATGTTCCATCTCTTTCCACTTCTGTCCTCCTCGAGGCTCGATCAGGAGTTTGACCCATTCTTGATCTATTGGCGTGCTATTCTGTTACATACTGCTTGCTGTAGGGGGTCTCTGGTGGCCTTGGGTTCATCCTATCTTCTGTGCTTCCCTCTGTGTCCCCTCCAGGTGGTCGTACTGCACTGTGGGCTATCTCCCGGGCTAGTTGGTGCCTTATATTTTCCTCGGCTCATATCGAATGACTATGATAGTCACGGTGATGAGGGAGTGGGTGCGTTCCTGCGGTATCGAGCTTGTTGTGGATGGCCTGCGATTTGTGGTTGGTCTTTGAAAGATTCACTCTGGGTTACTTTATGGGATAGGAGTTGTTTTTGTTTACCCGTCTTTCGGGTTGTGTTGGGCTATGGTTTTTTGTGTGTGTGGGTTAGTCCGTGTGGGTCTTTTTCCCTTTGTTTGTTTAGATGTTTTTGAAGAAATTGTTATTCCCCCCCTCCTCGTGTAATGCAGGGGGGTTGCAAAGAGTTGTAAGTACGTGGGGTATACCCATTGTATTCTTGTAATTCTTTTTTTTTTCATTTATACACTCACTTAATTACCCAAAAAAAACAATTACAAAGGTAAAATACTTTCTACTCAAACTTGCTTTTGATGTTGGTCCAAATAAATTCATGTGTAGAAGTTGTAGAGATCTAGTTGTTGAGATATGGTTCTTTTTCTTGAAAGATGTTTTATTTTATTTTTCGTATTGGCATGCATCACAAATTCTATCTTTAACATATTTAGTTTTAGGGAGTCATTTAACTAGTTCATTATTAGATAATTTTGTGATTAGATCCATACTAGCATATCATAGTCTCCTATGCCATAGCCAACTAGTTTTATTAATGACTGTTAAGCATTTCACATTTTGGGATTCAATCTCATCAAAGTCAATTGTGTATGCATTTTTATTTCTATGACAAAAAAAATAAATTTTATTATCACACACACTTTCTACTCTACATGAATTAGTTTCAAAGATTACCTTGTATTCTTTATCACATAATTGATTAATACTTAACAAATTGTGTTTAAGTCTATCTACAAGTAAGGCATTTTCAATTGAGAGAGATGAATTCTCACCAATAGTACCAACTATGAGAATTTTACCTTTGGAGTTATCACCGAAACTTACGTGCCCTTCATTCCTTTGTGTGATTGAAATAAATTTATTTTTATCGCCTGTCATATTTTGGGAGCACCCACTATCCAGGAACCACTTATCGTTGTGTGGAGTAGACTTTAAGCACACTTACAAAAATAATTTTTGTATGATATACTTTTTTAGGAATCCAGATTTTATTCTTTGCAGTTATTTTTAATATGACCTAATTTATCACAATGTTTATAACATGATATTTCATAAGTTGTTAGGTTTTTTAAAAACTTTTAATCATTTGATTCTTTATATCCTATGCCGGCTTTATTGTAAACACATTTTTATTGTCTTAAAAGTTTGTTAAGATTTTCTTTACCTTTTGTAAATTTTGTGACAATCCCGAATAGATCATTTACTTTTAATTTCAATGATTCATTTTTTTTTTCTAGAAAAGTTATTTCATTAGTATGTAAAGATATACCTTTTTTAAAAATTAATGTTTTATTTAAAATTTTTAATTCTTCAAGTTCTTTTGAAAGACTTATGACTTTATTTTTTAAAATTCTATATTTTAATTTATTTTTTTCAAATTCATAATGTAATTCATTAAAAGCATTTAGAAGTTCATCATAGTCAAATGTGTTTGAGATTACCTCATACTCACTGTCATCTTCTTCATTGGCCATGAGATAGAGATTCACAATCTCGTCATCACTTGACGTTGATTCTTCTTGACTTTCATCTGAGTCTTTCCATGTGGCTTTCATTGCTCTAATGTTTAAATTTTTTGGACTTCTCTTTCTTTAGAAGAGAACAATTTGCCTTGAAGTGCCTCGGTTTCTTACATTCGAAACATATGGAGTCCTTCTTCGCCGTGTCATTCTTGCTTAATTCTCCTTTGTTGAAATTTTTCTTAAAGGGTCTTCTTTTGAAGTTTCTTGACTTTTTAAGAAATTTGTTGAACTTCCGGCTAAAGAGCGTTATGTCATCATTCTCATCATCAAAATTACTTGAGTCTTCTTAGTCAGATGACTCTTATTATGAATATTTTAGAGTCCTTCCTCTCATTGCCTTTGGTTCCTTTTCTTCCAACCTTCCTTTCATGACAATATCATGTGTCATCAATGACTCCATGAGTTCATCAAGGCTGAGCACATTGAGTTCTTTTGCTTCTTGAATTGTTGTGACCTTTGCTCTAAATTTTCGTTGTATTTCTCTAATGTCATTTTTATTCCATTCTAATTCATCTTTTGGAATGGTCATTCATTCAATCACTTTGATAGGTCTTTTAGGACGATACACAGTGATTTTTCATAACTCATAATCTACTGCTTGTATGTATATTTTTATTTTTGCTTTCCAGTAGTTATAGTTTGTTCCACTGAACAATGGAGATCCGTTTGTGGATTGTCCCTCAAAGAGTGTTGTTCCAACAGAGGTTGTCATAGGATCCTCTTTGATTGTTAAGTCAAAAATAAGAGACGAGACTCTGATACCAATTGTTATTCAAAGAATGACCCTAGAAGGGGGATGCATATGATCTTTTAAGAAAAAAAATTGTGTTTAGAAATTATTTAAACAACTAAAACGAACCAAGAAAAATATGTATATATATAAGCACAATCAAATAATAGAGATATGAAGAGATATAGAGAGATGACACCGTCGATTTTATAGTAGTTCGGCTATCCCAACCTACGTCCACTTCTCAAGTTCCTCTTGAGATTTTTTCACTATCGTCAAGCACTTACGGGGGTGCTCAAACCTTTTACAAAGAATCACCAAGCTGCATTCCAAAGCCTCCAAGCTTCTAGCACTTGTGATCTTCCCTTTGTGTGCTTTACCACA
>JAUTBS010213003.1:0-19007 GCA_032361285.1 Aequorea victoria | reverse complement strand
TGTTTATGGAAATACCTCTACTAAGAGGTGAACGATGATAAGAGAAACGTTTGACTGTTGAAAGATAATGAACGGAAAGACAATGAACGGAATGATGACGAACAACATTTTCTTAAAAAGAAAGAATTGAGAATGGTTTGATACTCGGGAAAACCCTCTTCTATGAGGTGATTTGTGAAAAGTAGACAACTTGAAATATTTTATGATGAAGTAAATGTTCTGTGAAATGTTATCCTGTTGTGGAGATGATAAATTGTTTTCTTCCATTGTGCCATTTATAATGCTGTTGCTTTTGATTTGGTGAGCACGTGAACTTTAGCTCACCCCCACACAAATTGATGTTTTTGGCAGGTTTTGAAGTCAAGGCGATGTCTGGTGCTGTCCACTGTGGTCTTAGACTTTAGGAAAGGTAGTAGGGTAGTTGAGTCTTGAAAATACCCTTTTGGTTTATCTCGTTTTGGAATGTAATTAATGATATGATGTTAATGAGGCTGTGAGCCCTCTTATGTAAACTTTTTGATGTTATGATGGGCCCAATGATGAAGTTCTTATGTTAGAAAAGAAAAAAAAATACTCGAAATGTTGTGTATGATGTTAAGTGTGATGGATTGAGTATCCATCCTCAGATTCCGTGCTCGGTGCTCGGTGCTCGGGGCGGGACTTGACACCTAAAGGTCTCTACAATGACATCCTAACCTAGCTGACTGGAGATTCCAAGATCTAGGTTCAAAGGGACAATCAAATTGTGGGGGACTGAAAGATCACTGAGGATATAATTTCTCCTACCCACTCCTATAATGAAACACAATAGTGATGTCTACAATGTAGTTAAGGATAAACTTGCTTTTAATGACTCATATATATTAAAAAATCCAAGTGGAGTATAACAAGATACTCTTAATAAAAATTCACCTATGTGAGTGTGAAGTGGGGCCGCTTCTATGAGAATTGAGAGGCTAAATTCTCTAGAACTTTCATGAAAATCAGGAACTGCTCAGGGCCAAAATGAGCACAATCATGAGAATTGATCTGTGTTAGGAAAGATTCTGTGTAAAATCTTATTGTCTTGGCTTGCACAAATGGCTGAACAGTTTAAGGTATCACGTCCACTGATTAGTCAGTAAGTCCGATAGTTTATCATAGGGGAAGGTTCAAGGCAACAAACCACCTATTGTTACAGAAAACTTCTTCTTGTACTCTCTCTGTGTTTGCATAGTCTTGCATTGCATTGTTTATCTAATCAATTTTCATTCATGTGGGGGATTGTTAAAAAAATAGTTTTGAAACTATTTTGTTGTGAATGAAGAATTGATTGAAGATGGTAACAGATTAGTTATCATTATAGGGTCGTGTCATTTTATTGAAGGGTTGTATCATTTCATAAAAAGTTGTGTCTTTTCTGTGGCGCCTGTTCGGTATGAACAGTCGTGTCTATTTTTTGATAACTATTTTAAATAGTCACATGTTCCTATATAAATACCACATCCCTCTTTTGGTATAGAGGATGAAAAATAGAGAGAAAAAGTTTATAGAATTCATTTGCATATATTAAGTCAAAGAAAGTACAAAACACTGTCTGATTCACCGAGCACATCATATTGTAGTGCTGCTTTCGCTGTGCTAGAGATCATTGTATCATGGGAGATAGACGTTCACCAAACCATAAGCACCGTAGCGAGAATAAATCTATCTTAAGGACATAGTATTAAACACCAGTCTTGATCAATCATTATTTTTGAATTCGTATGATCTGTAAGTTCAATTTTTGATTTTAATCTATGTGTTCTTTTATTATAATTGCACAAAAAATATACAAAATTTTCCAACACTTTGTTTTATCCTAAGAGAAAATGTTGATCAAGCTTATGATTTAAAGGGATAATTTTACTTTTATCCCCTAAATTATGATGATGTTTTTTATTTTGTTCTTCAATTATTAATTTTATTTATTTTGTTAAGTCAAATAAAAAATAATGATTTACTTAATGGACGAAAAACAACCATGTAGTAATTTTTATCCATTTATTATGAGCGAAATAGTTATTTTTCTCACTAACAACTTTTGATTTTTGTTAATTGTTGTTCATATATTTTTGATTTTTAAAATTCAATAACAAACTGTGAATTTGAAACAAGTAAGATAAAATAATATTTTCTTTCACTAAAATTTATTCTATAATTATATTCCAACTACTTGGATGCAAGACAATATATGTGCATTAATTTGTTTATTTATTGTAGATTTCAATGATTATTTTATGTACAATAAATGGTTGAAAATAATTACATGACTATTTTTCGTCTATTAAGTAAACACCATTTTTGATTTGGCTTAATAGAAATAGATTAGATAGTTCAGGGATGAAGTAGGTAAGATTAATAGTTGAAGATTGAAATAAAAAATATTATGATAATTTATGAGATAAAAGTGAAATTAACCCTAATTTAAATTGGGAGAGAAGAAAAAGAAAAAAGCAAATCATCAAAATCATTTAATTGCTTTTAAGAGATTAGCGAACGAATTTGTTCTTGTTACGATCAAATACGATCAAATGAGAAATCAATCAAAGTAATCACACAATAACACACAAGATTTACATGGTTTGATTAATCAACCTATATTCACGGGCGAGAGTGTCAAGAGTTTTCACTACAATGGAGGAGAGAACAAATGTTTATAAAATATGAGCCTTCTAAAACTCAGAAAATAGGCTCTACTTAATGGCGACAATTAGGGTTCTAATTTATAAAAATTTGAAATCTTGAAAACGTTCGAACGCAAATACCAACGTTAGGATGCAAAGTCTTCTGTCTGAAAATATTCAGACGCTCAAGGGCAACGTTTGGACGCTCAAGGCATCTCGTAAGTGACGAACTCACTTTCCAAGAACGTTTGAATGCTCAAGAGAAATGTCCAAACACAACCCACTATGAAGGAATTTCAAGTCATATCAACAAATCTCCATTCTGGCTTGGATATAACAAACCCCAAACAAAAACCTCTAGCCAACTTCTACCGAAGTAACCCCGCAGGGCTATTTGTAACATCAAACACCTATCTAGTCCATGCACTGCTCGAACTTAGTAACCGGGATAGGCTTAGTCATCACATGTGCTAGATTTTCTATTGTGACAATCTTCTTCACCTCGACTTGCTTTTTCGTGATGATATCCCGAATAAGGTGATACATGACATCAATATGCTTGGTTCGTTCATGATATATAAGGTTTTTAGTTAAATGTATAACACTCTGACTGTCACAATATATGTTAGTCTGACCATATTCAAAACTTAACTCACCAAGCAAGCCTCTCAACCACAATGCTACTTTCACAGCCTCAGTCACTGCTATATATTCAGCCTAAGTGGTAGATAATGCAACTGTAGTCTGTAAAGTGGCCTTCCAGCTAATAGCACCCCAGTTAGAGTGAAAACATAACCTGTCAAGGATCTTCTTCTGCCATGGTTTCTAGTAAAATCAGAATCAACAAAACTAACAGAACAAATTTTGTAACTTTCGTCAAACATCAAGTCGACATCTGTAGTTCCTCTCAATTACCGTAGTATCAATTTCACAGTCTATCAGTAGCTTTTTCCTGGGTGAGTCATGTAACGACTCACGACACTAACAACCTGTGAAATGCCAAGAGGAGTGCATATCATAGCGTACATTAGGTTTTCCACTGCACCAACGTATAAAATCTCTGACATATGCTTCTCCTCTTCCTCTGACAATGGACACAAATTTGCTAAAATCTTAAAATATACAGCTAACGGAGTACTCACATGCTTAGATGTCTACATAGAGAAACGTTCTAGAACATTCTCAATGTACTTCTGATTTAAGCATAGTTTCCTAACTTTTTTGTCCTTGTGAATCTCCATACCTAGAATCTTTCTTGCTGCGCCCAAATCTTTCATCTCAGATTCTTTAGTTGTCTCTTCAAATTGTCAATCTTTAACTTGTCTTTGGCCGCAATGAACATATCATCAACATACAACAATAGATAAATGAAGAAATTATCTCAAACTTTTTTAAAATATACACAACTGTCATGTTCACTCCTAGAATAACCATGACTGACCATGAATGTGTCAATCCGCTGATACCATTTCTTAGGAAATTATTGTAGACCATAAAGAGACTTTTTCAGCAGGCAAGCAAAGTCTTCCTTATCAGGAACAATAAAATCTCCCGGCTAATACATGTAAATTTTCTCCTCAAGCTTATCATGTAATAATGTTGTCTTAACGTCAAGCTATTCAAGTTCTAAGTCAAGACTCGAGACAATGACGAGAAGAACTCGAATAAAGCTATACTTCACAACTGATGAGAATATTTCAATGAAGTCCACAACTCCCCTTTGGCTATTGCCCTTTACCACTAATTGAGCTTTATACCGTGCATCTTCCACATTTGGAATACCTGACTTTTTTTAAAAATCCATTTGTAACCTACAATCCTTTTTCCTTTTGGCAGTTTTACTAACTTCCAAGTTTGATTATTCTGAAGAGACTCCATTTAAGATGATGGACATCCTCTTTTGTGTCACCACCGCCTTCTTATATGATAGCTGAGTCTTGATACTCAATCTCCACCTGTTTAAGAACTCCTTGATCACCGCCCTTTTCATTAGTGTGTATGCTTTCCTGAAGTATAGAGTTATCATCAAAGGTCACATCTCTTCTAATAGGGAATTTATGTGACTTAACTAGGACCAGTAAGTCATAATCTATAATCCTTAACTCCAGACCCATAGCCTAAGAAAATATATTTCTTAACTCTCGGTTCAAATTTGCCCTCACTAGCATGTGCATAAGCATAACAATTAAAAACTTTGAAATTGATGTAATCAATAGACTTTCCAGACCATACCTCTTTAGTCAATTTGCATTCTATAGCAGTGGATGAAGAATGATTTACTAAATGAAACGTTGTAGACACGACTTCAGCCCAAAACTCTTTGCTCAAACCAACATTAGACAACATACATTTGACATTCTCTAACAGAGTCCTATTCAAAATTCTAAGCCGTTGTTTGTTCTTAGCCTCTTGATCTTCTTCTTTGTCTGCTTCTCGACCATGACTTTAAACTGTTTGAAGATTATAAAAACTTCATTTTTATGCTTCACATCTAAACCTAGACTTTTTTTAGAAAATTCATCAATAAACCTGACAAAATACCGAGAACCTCCATTTCACTTAATGTGAGAGGGACCCCAAATATTAGAATGAATGTAATCGATAATACATTTTGTATTTTAGATAACTGTTCTAAACTTGACCTTGCACTGCTTCCCATAGACCTATGCTCACAAAAATCTAGCTTTCTCATTTTTTGAACACCGATCAAACTCGGTTTGCTCAAAACTATTATCCCCCTTTCACTCATATGCCCAAGATTCATATGCCACAACTGAGTCAAATCTGACGCAAGAATTGTAGATGAAGAAATAGTTACAACATTACCCATAACTATACTATCCTGTAGCACATAGAGGTTACCTAACTTCTTGCCTTTCATTAATATAAGAGCACCCCTTGAGACCCTCATGATTTCACCTTCAACAATGTACTTGCATCCATTAGAGTCAAGAGTACTCAAAGAGATCAAATTCTTCTTCAAATGTGGTACGTGCTAAATATTAGACAAAGTTCTCACAATTTCGTCGTGCATACTGATCTAAATAGTTCCCATGCCAATAGTTTTACAAGACATATTATTCCCCATCAAAACTGTACCACCATTGATCGATTTGTAGGTTAAAAATCAATCTTGATTCGGGCACATGTGGTCCATAATGTTAGTCTAAAGGTCTTTTCAATCATGCTTTCATTTGGTTTTGATTTAACAACATATTGATTTAATTATTGAAAGTTTGTTAGCCAAATATATTTGATTATCCTAATGACTTGTTTGTCTATAAGAAAATATTTTAAGGATTAATCATTTTTTAAAGCTCAAAAGTCTAGCAAAAAGTCAAGAGATACATCAAAGATGTAAAAAACTTTTGAAGATTGCAAATTCAAAAAGAAAGGTTGCAATCCAGTAAAATCAAAGCAGCAGAAGAAAGGGTCGACACCCAAGTCCTTTTGAGTCGACACCTTCCCAGCAATCAGCTTTGAGTCGACACCCAACAAGGAGTTGAGTTGAAACCTGAGGAAGCACATCCCAGATTTTAAAGCAGCTAAAGGCTTGAGTCGACACCAAGTGAGTTTAGATCGACACCTGGATTCTTCAGCTAAAATGGTCGACACCAATGAAGATGAGTCGACACCTTGAGCGTTCCCGTGGGCACTGTTATTTTGAGATCCAAAAAATAAAAGAAAGGATCGACACCTAGATGGTTGAGTCGACACCTCCAGATTCAAATCTCAGATCTAGACAGCTTGAGTCGACACCTCAGAGTTTGAGTCGACACCAGCGTTACCCAGATCCTTTTCTGTCGACACCCAGGCGCTTAGTGTCGACACCTGAGCAGAAAATTCTAAATTACTGAAGCTACAACGACTAGTTTTTTGAAGTATTAAATGCTCAAACGGCTCTATTCTAGATCCTACATTTAAATACCCTTATTGAAGACCAGAATAGTATGCAAGGAAGAGGAACAAGGATCAAACAAAAAGAAATAACTTTCAGATTCATATTACTGTGCTTTCATTTTTATACTCTATTTTTATTCAGAAGATTTCTGAATAACTTTTCTTCTCTTCTCTTCTTTATTTGATTATAAATCATTTAAGAGAGAGTGATCATTGTAGTGAGCTTTATTGATTGTAAATCATCTCACAAAAGAGATCAGCAAACTACAACTACTCCTAGAGCCATGTTACGATTCACATACTCAAGGAATCTAATTATGTGGCTGCTCTTCGCCCTTATTTGAAGAAAGTGGTTTCACTTCACCCACTCAAGAAGATTAGGTGTAACATCTCGTAATTTATAAATGAAATTTTAAGGAAAGATTTATCATTATTAAGCTTGGAATAGTAATTAATGATTTAATTTTGGCCCAATTTATAAAATTGAGTAATAAAGGGGACTTAGTTGTGAAAATCCCCAAAGTAGGTGAAACATGGAAGTATGGGATAAAAACCTTTTGAGATGGGAGCCCCTTTTTGGGAAGGACAAACTCTCGGTGTCAAGATTTTGGGAGGCCTTCCAGCCCCCTTGTCCCACTCATTTATGCTCCCCCACCTGATTGTGTGCCAGAGTGAGATTCCTCCAAAAGTAGTTTTGGTCTTTCTCTTTCTAGAACAGCCGAACCCATCTTCTTCTCCCTAAGAAACCTGGAGCTCTTTCTCGGTGGTGTGAGGAACGGATAGAACGAATGAAGGTTGCACTATCCTGGAACATTGAGGACCTTGGAGCTAGAGTAGTGTGGTGGTGCTACACCGTCCATCGAAGAGCCGAAGGGAAGAAGGAGAAAAGAAGAGGCAGGATTGCTTTTTGGAGTGTTCTTGAAGTTGTTGAGGTAAGAACCATGTTTCTAATCTCTCCTTCGAGTTACATTGTTAAATATGACATGGGCAAAGTATGGAACCTAGATTGTTGGTCCCCAACCTTTTCTAGCCTAGACCATGTATCTGTTGGTCTCTATGTTTACCCTTGGTTTGGTGTTTTCATGAGAGAAATATGGTTTATCTTCTCAAAGATTGGATTGGTAAGACTTTGGGGAAGGTCTCAAGGTGTTGGATGAGAGGGATATGGAGAAGAGAAGCTTGTAGGTGTTTTTGGGTTTGGAATGAAATAGAAAAACCAAGTTTTCTCACCCCAAATAGAACCTTAAACCAAAAAATAGTCAAAACAGAGCAAGGCTATTTTTTCGTGGCTGGGTCGACCCTTGGAGGTGGGGTGTCGACCCAACTGGCCCTGCATTTTTCTCTGCTCTCTGTATCTCGCCTCTATCATGAATGGTGTCGACCCAAACCCCCTAAGTGTCGACCCAACTTACTCTGCAACTTTTCTACTCTCGGTAGTTTGACAGACAAAGGAAAATGTCGACCCAAACCTCCCTGGGTGTCAACCCAAATCCTTTGGGTGTCGACCCCTGGCTTAGACCCAGCATGTGTCGACCCAAATCTCTTAGAGTGTCGACTCAAACCTCAGTAGGTGTCGACCCAACCCACCCAGGTGTCGACCCAAGCAGTGGAAAAATAGTGTGTTCCAGTTGGGTTTTCGAGCCTTTGGGGCCACCTTTGACCTTAGGTTTCTTCACAAGAAATGTACCTACTGACCATATCTACCCTCTGAAATTATCTCAAGTATTATTTTTGAGGTTTAGTCCACTTAATCGAATTCACCAAACGTTATGGATTGGGGACACCTCTCAATTTAGGGTAGAACTAGTTCTAATGGGAACCTAGGACCTTGAATAACCATAGGATCATGACAAAAAGTATAGGGAACATCTGGAGTTACTCTTTCTTATACTTGGTTTATTGTATAATCTAGGTCCAGGAGGTTTAGCCGTGGACATTGTAGAGTTTCCTAGTGAGCAATGAGGCAAACCATAAAGCGTTCAAGCAAAAGGTGAGAGTGGGTAGCTGTTAAAATAAAATATAGAGAAATTGGTGTTTATAAATGTTTTGTATAACATGTGTTGTGTGGTGATCTCATGAGTATTTTTTCTAAAAGCATGTTTCGGTGTTTAAATGAAGTCTACTTTCATGTTATCAAATGTGAGCATGTTTTATGTAAATAATGAGATCGAGATGTATTTTGAGTTGCATGTGTTGTTTGTATATGCCAAGTGATAACGGGTAACCCTCCTGGAGGATCCCGTGTGTGGGTGCCTGATAGCCTTAAAGGCTTTACCCTTGTGTGGGTGTGATCTTGGGCTTAAGGCCTTACCCTTATGTGGGTGTTTGATAGCCTTAAAGGCATTGCCCCTAAGTGGGTGGAGGTCTAGTGGTGGACAGGTCCCCGTGTGTGGGTAGATACACTGACCACTAGTTTTTTATATGAGTGACCCTCTTATACGCCACTCAGAAAAAATAGAAGCGTTGTATTGAGGTAACGGTACCGTCGAAATTCCCGATCGTGAGGTTAAACGACTACTTGGATATTATACGTGTGTGTTGGGTATGATATTATACTATGCATGTTTGTGGGGTATAATATGTACATGTTGATATTTTGATGCTTGATAATTGTACTTCAAAGTATGAGGTTTGAAAAGTATGGAAAACCCTTTTTACATGTGTGGGCGATGTTGCTTTTATATCTTGTTTCATTTTATACTAAGCCCACTCTCCTGTAACCTTATGGTTACAGATCGCAGGTCGGAGTAGGCTTGGGTCCACTAGTGCCGAGTAGAAGAAGGCTCCGATGTAATACTGTAGTTACGTTTGTAATCGGTAAACGGGATATTGTCTATCTTTACTTTTATTTGGGATTGTGTATCCCATAACTAGTTTACCTTCCAGTATGTAGTATTTGGGATGGAGTATCTTTTGATGAATAATATGCATGAATTATGGTTAATGATTATTCTATTTGGGAAAATGCGGCGTGCATCCCTTGTGCCTTGTATGCTGGATTCTGTTTAACTGAGTTGTACTACCCCTCCCACGTGGGAATAATTACCCTTTTGGGAGAGGGCTGTTACACCTGATTTTTTTACATTCGTAGCATGTAGGCGGTTCTTTATTTATCTCTCATTTCACATCTTTCTTGAAAGGCTTTCTTTTGAAGTTTCTGGTCCTTTTTAAGAATTTGTTGAACTTTCAGCTGAGGAGTGCTATATTATCACCTTCCTCGTTAGTGTTGCTTGTGTCCTCTTTATCAGATGACTCTTTTTGTATAGCTTTTAAGGTCATTCCTCTCTTTGTCCTTTGTTCTTCTTCTTCTATATTTTTCTTTTGAGGACAATCTCATGTGTCATTAATGACTCCATGAGTTCATCAAGGCTGAGTATGTTGAGGTCCTTAGGTTCTTGGATGGCCGTGACCTTTGCATCCCATCCTTTTGGTAATGACCTGAGAATTTTTCTCACATTTTCAACATTAGTATATAATTTTTCAAGTGATTTCATAGAATTAATAATGTTAATAAATCGTGTAAATATACTAAAAATATTCTCATTATTATGCATTTTAAATAATTCATACTCATGTACTAGCATACATATTTTAGAGTTTTTGACTTGATTTGTACCTTCATAGTAATTTTTAGTTTATCCCAAATTTCTTTTGTAGTTTCACAAAAACGATATTCTATTGAATTCATTTGAATCAAGAGCACAGTAAAGTAGATTCATAACTCTCGAATTTTTTTACATTTTTTTAATGTCATTTTCATTTCATTCCATTCTAATTCTTCTTTTGGAATGATAATTCATTCTATTTCTATAGTGGGTCTTTTAGGACCATATACAGAAATTTTTCATAGTTCATAATCTACTGCTTGTATATAAATTTCTATTTTTGCTTATCAGTAAATGTAATTTGTTTCACAGAACAAAGGAGGTCTATTAGTGGATTGTCCCTCAGAGAAGGTCGCTCCAATAGAGGTTACCATAGGATCGTCTTAGACTGTTAAGTCAAAAACAAGATACGAGACTTTGATACCAATCATTATTTAAGAATGACACCCTAGATGGGGGGTGAATAGGGTTTTAAAATCATTTTTAGTTTTTAAAATTATTTTAAAAATAATATCAGTAAAATATATATATATATATATATAGTATATATTGACAGATAAATATGAAAGTAGTAAAGAGAAAGAGATAGAAGGATGATACCGTAATTTTTATAGTGGTTCGGCTATCCTAGCTTACGTTCACTCCTCAAGCTTCCCTTGAGATTTTTGCGCTATGAGAGTACTTACGGGTGTGCTTCAAACCTTTTACAAGCTATCATCAAGCTGCGTTTCAAAGCCCTTAGACTTCTAGCACTTGTGATATCCGCTTCAGCTTTCTACACAAGGCTCATCAAGTTGCGTTTCAAAACTCTCAGACTTCTAGCACTTGTGATCTAATGTTTCAAGCCTTTTTAAAGATTTCCAAGCTACTATCCAAAGTTCTTAGACTTCTAGCACTTGTAATCTTTCTTTTTGTATGCTAAACAACACACAAAGTAAAGTACAGGATGACTCACCCTTACTTATATAATGAGTAGGTACAAATGGAATACTCTCTGTGAAGAGTTGATATTTGCACACTGTAGTACTGTGATAAAAAACTCACGAACAAGATGATAAATAGTGATTGTTGGGTTTCTTCTGAATTAATGATGAGAAGATCTGTATCTGATCTTGAATGAGTGATACAAGATTTCTCCTTTCTGTTTCTGATATCTCTTCTTCGAAAGAGTGATTGATGGAAAGATATTCTATTCTTGTGTATGATGAGTTTCTCTCTCTAGATATTTCTTTGTATGATCAAGTGTTGACTTGTCTAGTCTGGTCTGTTTGTTTCTTGAGAGATCATGCCTTTTTATAGGCCTTTGCTTCAATCTTTTGCATTTAATGATTCCGATACTGAGGAGTGTTTGCAATAAATATCTGTCTTTGTCTTCATTTCCTTTGTTCTCAGAATTCAAACTTCAAAATAAATGCGCCGTAGATCTAATTTTCTTTTTGCTGTAGAGAAAATCTTATAATTAATTTCTGTGATCTTGATTTTTCTTTGTCAAAGATTTGAGACATCTTATTGGGACTGCTACTAAAAGAAATCCCCATAAATACTCCTGGATGATTATTGTCGTTGAAGATCAAGTCCGGGCATTTAATGCTTTGAGATATAGCCATTTTTCTCCATTAATTCTAGAAAATCAGCTTTAGCGAATATTTGGGTCGACTCAAATGGATTTGGGTCGACTCAAATTGCTTCTGGAGGGTACTGCCTGCTGCTGGGTCGACTCATGTGTCTTTGGAGGCTACTGTCTGGAGTTGGGTCGACTCACTATTGAGTTGTGTCGACTCACATTACTTCTGAGGCTACTCTCTGTGGTTGGGTCGACTCACTGTTTGTTTGTGTCGACTCATGAGAGAAGTTGTGCAATGGGTCGACCATAAAGGCTTTTTATGTCAACTCAAAGCTTCTAGGTCGACTCAAATTATTCTTGGGTCGACTCACAGTGTTGTTTTGCACTTGAGTTGAGTTCTAGGTCGTGACATATCGACACTAGCATGTTTCTTTGAACATGGGTTGACCCACTGTGGTATTGGGTCGACTCATGAAATCAAAATAGGCGCTGGGTCAATGTCTGGGTTGACATAGGTCGACTCTGGCAATGTTCACGGACTTGGGTCGACTCACAGTGGACTTGGGTTGACTCATGGTGGCATGTAAGGCGCTGGGTCGATGTATAGGTCGACGCTTGCATGTTTCTTGGTCTTGGGTCGACTCATGAAGATTTTGGGTCAACACCAGAGGATAAGAGACACTTGGGTCGACACAAGCAAAGGGTGGGTCGACTCAAAGCTACGCCTGTTAAAACTACAAAGAGTGGTTTTTGCTTGGGTCGATGCATGGGAGACTTGGGTCGACTCAGGCCCTCGCCTGTTAAAAGAACAGAGAGCATGATATGTGTGGGTCGACACAAAAGGGACTTGGGTCAACTTATTTGTACTTCTGTTAAAAAATACTGTGGTTTTATGTGTTTGGGTCGACTCAAAAGGGACTTGGGTTGACTCAAAATACTGTGTTTTGACATTAGGGGTTTAGGCTCTATTTGGGAGTGGTTTAAAGGTTAGGTTTTATTTGGGAAATATTTGAATGCTTGTTTAAGTACTTGAAATCACTTAAATCAATGTTAAATACAAAATTAACCCCTTTAATGGGAGTTAACCTATTAGATAAACACTTAGGTATATTTCAGCATTTTAATTGAGATATATATGACAAGATATGATGAATAAATGTGATATATTGAATATGATCAATTAACATATTTTTTGAAATCTTTTAAGGTTTATGCATAAAACTTTTGAGCTTGTTTAATCATTTAAAAAGCTTTATTTTTTATCATTAAAATCTATAATTGATTCGTTAAAATCTTAGGGCTAACAGTGTCCTCTTTCTATTTTATTCGGTCCCTGGTCTTTCCCGGGCTCGGTTCCAACCTCGCTTTCCAGTTCGTCCTTGGGTGTTGATTGTGATGACTCTGATCCTTCTTCTGATCCTATCGTGCTATTCCCTGGTTTTTCCTTCGATTCCTTTCCTAGTTTTGCTGTGTCTCCTTTCTCTACACTGTCTTCTGGTTGAGTACCAAAGGTAGAAAGGTTATCCTTATCGGGGCCACTCCACCCCTCACTTCCTTCTGACTGGCTATTTGTGCCTCCATTCTCTTACTCGTCCGAGGAGAGCTAACCATCATTGTCGATATCTATGTCTGGGTTATAGAAGGCAAACTCTGCATGCACTTTGCCATTTTCGATCATGTTGTCCCATTCTTCCATCATTTCCTCTGCTTTTTCCAGCTCTTTCAGGTCATTCTCTTTTACGTATAAAATCCCTTCTGCGTCCAAAGACCATAGAGAATTCTCCTCTGGGAGAGGTGGACTTGGTCTGGCTGCCTCCTCTAAGAAAATGTATACACTGGCATCATAGCAGGATGAAGTAGTATGGACACAGTTCAGGTTCCGAGAGGTTAGGTTCATGTGGTTTGACAATAGATTGGTGTTTACATTAGGTTTAACTGTCGTTGAGGGCAGAATTACCTTGTTGCCTATGAGATCCTGGGTCGCGTGCCAAAGCCTTACACAGTTATTGATTGAGTGCCCATTCCCCTGATGGTAGGCATAGTATAACCCATGGTTAAATCTAATTGGGAGTGGGTCAGGAAGAGGCATTGGGTCGAGGGGCTTAAGGTGCCCTCTCTCCACATACCTTGGGAATAACATGGAGAGTGGTACACTTAGCTAGGTGAATACCCTCCTCAGAGGTTATGGTACAAATGATAGGCCAGCCTGACCTGGCTGAGGATTGAGAAGGTTAACTTCTGCGGCCCTTCATGTATTATTGTGAGGAGGGTTATTGTTGGCTTGGTTGGTGGGGTAGTTGTTCCGATAGGGCCTCCTGGGCTTCTAACTCGGACTTGCTTCTATTTTCTTAGTTTTCCCTATATGGATGGTGTCCTCTATCTGGATTCCTGCATCAAACAGCTGCTCGAAAGTTATGAGCGGATGAGTGATCTGGTATTTCCTGAATTAGGGTTGGAAGCTCTTCACTACTACCCAGACCTGCTCTTTTTTTGTCGATCGGTTGGTAATCTTTGCAGCCTTGCCCCTCCAGCGGGTCAAGAAGTCCACGAAAGCTTCACTAACGTTTTGTTTGGTAGTCTCCAGTTTCCTGGCTATCACGTCCAACTAGACATTATAGCTATAATACCGGATGAAAGCAGTGGCAATGTCTTCCCAGCTCCTGGTCCTGGTGCCCTCTAAAGATAGAAATCATCGTTGAGTGGCCCCTGACAAGGATCTATGCAATAACTGCGCCTTTAGCTAGTTGTCGATTCCAATGGGAGCCAGAGTACCGACGTACATTCGTAAATGGATACGGGGATTCCCTATCCCATTGAATTTTTCTATGTCTGGCATCTTAAATTTGTTTGGCAATTTGGCATCAAGGAAAAGGCTAAGACTATGAGGAACCCTCTCGAAAAAATTGCCGCCCTCATCATTTTTGTTTAATTTAAAGCACTCGAGTTTTAAAAGGTTTTGTAAAAGAAAAAGCAGGGTTTTATGTTTTGAAAAGTGAGACACCCAAATGCGTCCGTGTTAAAGGCTGCGCAATTGGAGTCGCCACTTGGATTTTAATGAAAAACCAAGAAAAAAAAACTTTCTAGGAACTAGTTCATCGTTACCAGAAATAATAGTTCGGAAGTTAGGATACGAAAGGAGAAGGTATTAGACACCCTTCTCGCCCGATCCGAAGATCGACCACTACTTAACCGTTTCTTTTGTTCTTGTCTTAAATTTCTCAAAAGTAACACATACAGAAAGGAGGTTCAAGAGAGATCATGCAAAATCAAGCCAGAAAATAAAGCGTAACCTAAAACTAAAGCTATCTAAGCATACTTACACTTATTTGCATGTCAAAATGGGGAAAGTGCAACATATCAGTGCAATTATGCATAAAAGAGACATGTTAACATAAAAAGAATGCAGAGACCTACTGGAAAGCCACTCATTTTTACAGAGGTGCTGCACGCCACCACTCAACCTGGCGCGCGCCAAGTAGATAAGGTGCACGCCACCTTTGAACACTCTGGAAGTGGCGCGCATCACTATAGCAGAGTGAGCTCGACATTGAGAGGACCAAATGGGGCCACTATTTTGAGAAAATAGTGTGTTTTCTGTACAAAAGTATTTTATATTGAAAGAAAGCAAGAAAAAGATGGCAATTCATGAAAGGTTTTCAACACATAATCTAAATCCTACATTTTATGCATTTTCTGCATACTTAAAAGGCTAAAATGTGACATAACATGTTTTTTAAGAAGAAAGAAAGCATGCTTAAATTGAAAATGAAAACAAAATCGGGGAGAATGAGGCCAACGACCTCTTTCTCCCCTTTTACCGAATAGAAAGAAACTAAGATAAAGGAAAAGATGAAAATGAAGGCTTACCATATATCCCGAACAAAAAATGAAGTTTTCAAGCTATCCGGTAGCTCCCTCCAAAGCTGTTCGTCCTATCTCGGGAAGCCTTCTCTGCAGCCTTCGAGTCCTCAAAAATGGTTCGGTGTATTAGTTTCTTTTGTTTAATTAGTTCAATTATTGTCCAATTTTGATGTCGAATCCCAAATCTAGTAGAACTTTGAGAGTTATCAGTTTTGAGTTTTCAATTCGAAAGAGTTTTGGTGCTTAGGATGTCAAAGGTCAAAAATAAGAGGGGTAAGGCCTCCTATTTATAAATCTTGGCCGAGCAAGCTGCCAAAAGGGCAGAAGATTCTTCTCAAAGGTGGCACACGCCTGGTTGAGGTGGCTTAGGGCACCTTGCCTTGGCGTGGCTAGGGGCACAGAAAAAGAGTGGCGCGCGCCAGGTTGGAGGAAAGTGGCTTAGGGCACTTGAAGGTGGCTTAAAACTTTTGGAGGGAGGTGGTGTGCGCCACTTGAAGGTGGCGTGCACCTGGTTGGGAGGCTGCACTGAGGGATATTTTTTATATTTTGGGTGTTTTTGGGTGTTTTTTTGTTGTTTTGGGTGTTTTTAGGTCTTTAGGGGTGTTTTGGGGTATTTCTTGGACTCTCGAACTTGCACAGAGTTTTCTTCAATGTGGCTTACACATGCACTCATTATTGAAAGTAAATTGGATAAGCCTATGCGTAGGTTAGTCAAAATTGGGGTGTCTACAGTTGTCCCTTTTTGACAGAACTATCACCGCAATGCATGGGGTGAGTGAATGTCAAAGTCTCATAGACAGTCCCTTTTGACTAGACTGTTGTTAGGCCGAAAAATAAGAAAACAAAACAAAACAAAGGATCAGACCAGCGTAGTTCATGGGGACAAATGCAAACGATGCAAAGAAAACAAAGGTTAAAAACCTAGTGGTTACCTCACAAAGCTATGGAAGAAAAAGACGTTTAAGGTCACAGGGACCAAACACAAAAGAAACCAAATATTTTAAGGTCATAAAGGACCTATTTATTCAGTTTAAGGTCATGTAGGACCGTATGTTTATCCTTTTAAGATCACGTGGGACCGTACTATTTGTTCTTTTTAAGGTCACGCATGATTGGTTTATCATTTTAAGATCATAAGAGGACCGGTTTGGTCAATTTAAGATCTCAACCGGACCGATTTATCATTTTAAGGTCATGAGTGGACCGATTTAGCATTTTTAAGATCCCGACCAGACCGGTTGATCCTTTTAAGGTCATCAATGTACCGATTTAGCATTTTTAAGGTCCCGACCGGATCGGTTTATCCTTTTAAGGTCATGAATGGGCCGATTTAGCATTTTTAAGGTCCCGACCGGACCAATTTATCCTTATAAGGTCATAAATGGACCGTGTTAGGTGTAGATTAGCTTTGGGGTCATGACAACAAAGGCTAGTGATTGTATATAAAATACTAATAAAGTATGCAAAAGTTTCAAACTTTTAGTGGTTGTACCACCATGCACGTATTAACGGTCCTAATACTATTCAAGCCTCGTCATGAGACCTTAATCACTTCGTTTGAATCGAACAGTTTAAAGTTGTAAACGGACTAATTTGCTCCGTTTTAGGTCGTGAGACGGACCAATTGCTCAGTTTTAGGTCATGAGATGGACCTAAGATACTCAGTTTTAGGTCATGAGACGGAACTAAAGTACTTAGTTTTAGGTCATGAGATGGACCTACGACTCATATTTAAGTCATGTGACGGACCGATGACTCAGTTTTAGGTTATAAGACAGACCCAAGGTACTCATTTTTAGGTCGTGAGACAGACCGATGACTCAGTTTTAGGTCATGAGACGGACCTAAGGTACTCAGTTTTAGGTCATGAGACAGACCCAAAGTAATTAGTTTTAAGTCGTGAGACGGACCTATGACTCAATTTTAGGTCATGAGACAGACCGGTGACTCATTTTTAGGTCATGAGATGGACCGGTGACTCGGTTTTAGGTCATGAAATGGACCCAAGGTACTCAGTTTTAGGTCATGAGATGGACCTTCTTTGAAACCCTGGGCACGAGAATGAAGCTCGACGTGTAGGTAAAAGGATGATTTCGGTGATCGAGAATAATTTAAAAGCTTCTTTTATCGGAGACGGAACCAAAATTTTGGAATTTTTTTAATTGGAAACTTATAAAACAGCGAATGGGAGATGGCACGTGGCTTGCGCCATGTGTCATTTGACTGAGCTGGCATCCACGTGGAGAGAGGTGGCGTGGGCGCCACGTGTCGATAGGACTGACCTGGCGCCACGAGGAGAGAAGTGGCGCACGATATGTGATGATTGGACTAACGTGGCATGCCACTAGAAGGCAAGTGGCGCGCGCTGGGTGAAAGTGGCACGCCCCCAAAACTAGGTGGCGCGCCCCATGTGATTGGTTGAAGCCGAAGGGTTGCCCGGTTTGGTTAAGGTCGCGGCATTTCTCAGACGGTCGTTCACTATTCATTTTAGGCCCTCGTCTTTTTGTCTCGCCGCATTCTTGACTCTCTTAACTTTATCGACTTTCTTTTTGATTTCTACTACTTTTGATGGCAAACAACGGCCAAGGCAATAGTGGCGCGAGCCACAAGGAAGATGTCATGGGTCACGAGATAGACTTGGCTACGATGGTCCTGGCGGAGACAGCTCCGACCAGGGATGTTGTGGACCCCGCTCAGCCTGTTGGGACCACCGCTATCGACGATAGGTTCTCAGAGCACTTGAGCTCTTTTATAGGGCTCAGTGACTCTCATTCTAGCCCCTCACATCATCTGGAGGCGTCCGAGACCCCGTCCTACGCTGTGGATGATTTTTTTGTCACCGGTGAGACGTTACAAACTATGGAGGAGGGCGGACCTTCAGAGCGCCACAGTGTCGAGGAGTCGGTAGTTGATAGCCCTCAGATCCCGAACCCCTTCCACGGGATTTTGGCCAGTGACATGCCGGGGTTTGACCTGAACCGGTACGATTCCCCGGCCCACGCCTTCGAGCCTCTTTGGGTTGGCCACTTCTCTTACGACGACAGCACCGTGGATCTGGCGTTGCTGCTTCGTTCTCCGGACATACACCTCTCGGTGACGAATCATGGGGTATGACTTCTTTCTCTTCTATTTCTTTTCTATTTAATTAAACCAAAAGCATGCTAAAAAAAGTTTAAAAAGATTTATGAACTTAGATGTATGTACAGGGTAGGCCCGAAACGTTTGGATGGATGTTATTTCGGAACATAATACCAAACAACTTAAACCCCTAAAATTTAAACAGATTAGAACTTAGAAAGTTTGTATGATTAGGTTGAATCGTGTATTTCTTATTCTATTTTTTTCATAATATATATGTGACGCCTCACTTTTCACGACACGACCATTATGCACTGAACATCAAATGAAGATGTAGGATTATTTTAAATGGTT
>JAUTBS010212893.1:0-11622 GCA_032361285.1 Aequorea victoria | reverse complement strand
TTTGCAAAATGGACATCAAGAGTCCTCAAGTCATATAACAATAATGTCATGATAATATGATAAAGCGACATGCTCAAAATGAGTGGAAACAATAGTAAGGTACAATAGATATCAACTGTGCACAAATAAGTAACAATGCCAACCAATTACTCGGGGTTTATTGACCATTGGATCCAATATCGTCATAAAGTCACCACGGGATGGCGCCCAGGTATATTCTCTATACGATTGCAGTCAGGTCAACACGGATGGATACGGTCATTTTCTTTGACTGTTGAGTCAACTAAGGTCAACACGGGTGGATACTGTCATTTTCCTTAGCTGGCCAAAGTCACCACCAGAGGTGGACTTCCCTTTGACTTTGTCAAATCCCAAGAACATAAGTCTCATAATCGCATCATAGATATAAAATAGATTTTTCTTTTGTTCAAACAATTAAAACCATTTATACCATGTTTTTGAAGTAGAGTACACCATTCAATTTAAAAAAATTTAAATAATACTTTTTCTTTAAAATATTTATGTAAAAGAGTTTTACAAAATATTTAATTATGATTTTTGCAAAAAATAAATAGTAAAATTTTTATATAAAAGTGTTTTGTACAAAAAGTTTTAATAGAAAACATTTTAAGCATGAAAAATAGTTATAAACAATTTTTGGGGATTAGGAAATTCATTTTGAAAGATAATAGCATGAGATCTACTCACCAGGTGTCCAAGCTACTCTCTATGAATGGAATATGCAAGAATATCACAACCTGATATGAAATAAAATAGAATAAACTATTAAATAATGCAAAATACAATATAAGACTACCAAACAGTCCTTTAACCCAAATTATTTTTTCCATTTGAGTTTCTGGAGTTAGATTAACTTATTTTAATTTATTTTGCTTTTTAAACCACTGCCCAAACAGGACCTAAGCATATTAAATTAAATTTTAAAAAATATTTTTCAAAAGGGCGGCGTGAGTCGATTCATAGTGAGGTATGAGTCGACTCACAGTGGGGTTGGCCGGGGCAAGGGGTGACACAAGGCAACAAAGGGTCGACACCCAAGGCTGGTGTGTCGACCCCTAGTGGGTAATAAAGGGGCATGGGTCGACTCATGCCCACTATGAGTCGACCCAAGAGGGGCTGGGGTGCCACGGCAAGGCCATGGGTCGATGCCCAAGGCACGGCAGGTCGACCCCTAAGGTACCAAGGCATCATGAGTCGACACATGGGGCATTTGTGTCGACTCACAGAGGCTGGGCAGCCACATGAGTCGACTCATGAATAACATGAGTCGATCCAAAGGCTCAAAGGGGTACCCACTGGTTTTATGAGTCGACTCACAAGGAGTGTGGGTCGACTCATAAAGGCTTGGCAGCCATGGGAGGCTGAGCCGATTATGATTTTTCTTGGTTTTTGCGTTATTTTTTTTATTTTAATTAAAACTGATAATATATTAATATGTTTTAGGGTATTATAAACATATTATATTAGATCTAAATTATATTATAATGTATTAAATAAAAAGATAATTCTATGGTGATATAACATATATATGTTCGTATATATACACTGTAAACTTATATTTTCTTGATTTTATTTTATTGTTCATTCGTTCCTACATCATAAACATGAATATATAATATGATTGCATGTGTGTATAAGATTGGATCACTATAAAATATGTTTATTCTGTGTTATAATATCAAAATAAAATATGTTATACAATCTTTTCATTACAGTGATATATATATATATATTTAGATCTTTGTTTATTATTCAATGATCTTATCATGATACATGTTTATTGATTTGCATGCTTTATGTGTGATCCTAACCACATGATCCATCTATGTGTTTGTGTGATCCTAACCACATAAAAAAAATATTACAGAGGCTTAGTCGAAATCACTGAATCTGTGATGCAGAGCCCAACGAAGAAGATGATGTCTCAGATCTGATGTAGAAGATGGTGCTCGATGATGGGTGAACCAGAGGATGATGATGGTGGCAAGGTGGTGTTTGATGGTGGCTAAAGTGGGGAGAACACAGTGAGAAAACAAGAGAGGTGCTGTGATATGAGAAGCAGAGAGAGAGATCGCGAGAGAGCTTGAGGGTCTGAGAGAGAAACTGAAGCTGAGAGAGAGATTGAGATCGTGGGATTTATGAGAGTTGAATGGGAAGGGTGATCCCATAAAAGCTGGATCCAACCAAGAATTTAAGAAATTTCCAAATTTCTCTCAACCCCTTCCAAAAAAATAAGGGATGAGCATTGACAATTTCAAACACTACCAAACCCAATGAATTTGAATTTCTATTTCTGATTTTTTCTTATTCTTTATTCTATTCTCTTTCTTTTATTTCCTTCTTTCATTTATTCTTTAATCATTAATTATTTTATTTTGTTAACTATAATCTTCTAAGTCTCATTAATTTAATTTAGTTAATTAGTTAATAACTATAATTCAATTAAGAATTAAAATAAGTTTTTAATTCACTAAGTTTTATAAATTACTTCATTAATTAGTTTTAATTTTATTTAACCAATTTATTATTTGACCAATTAATTTATTAATCAATTAAATATATTTTAAATTTTTTTAAATTTTCACGAATTTTACAACAGCTCTCGAAGCCGAACTACAAGCCATGCTCACAAAATACGTGTAACAAATAGGGTGGAGATACCTAATGCGACGCCGATCTCGGCTACGTTAGGAAAATGATTGTTTATCACATCGATTATCAGACCTGCAGCTTACACAAGAATCAAGATCAAAGATTAAGATGAACAGAGCAGAACTTCCTAATGATTGATGTGATTGATTTGATCGGTACTTATGGGCCTATAAATATAATTGAGTTTGAAAGAGGAAGGTATACAATCTAAATATGTCGAACCTATGCCTCACTAAATGCCCTCCTATAAATAAGATTTTCGATCACTGGCTTTTTTATCGGAGTGTTTTTTCTTACCACCCCGATCAGATTGCGCTTACAGTGTTTTCTTACTTCTCAGGTGACTAGATTAGTCTGGCATACCTCTATAGGCGATCCAAACCGCTATTTCCCAAACTTAAATCCCTTGTCACTACGATTTAGATTAATCTGGCGTATCTCTACAAGCAATCCAGATCATTATTTCCCAACTTAAAACCCTTGTCACTACACTCTTGAAATAAATTATAAAGATGCAAATAAATTAAAGAGAAGTAAATAGAATAAGGTCCTATTTACAAAAATCGTAAGCGATCTAAAGAATAAAGATCTTTATTTTTTGGAACGAATCCAAACCAATCTATAAAAATCTCGTTGTAACAGTCTGACAAAATAAGGAACCTGATTTAGATCGAGACTTGTGTTTGACACAATCTTCTTAAGAAAAAGTTTGCCCTTACTACGGTGCTACGAGTTGAATGGCATATGTCTCTCAAGATGCAACGATCTTCACGTTTGCAGAAGTAGCACAGTAATTTGCGAACTTGAACACGAACTGTGCTTGTAGCACTCTCAGAACAGATTCAATGTATGAAGAAGAATGCAAAACAGAATATGAGAGAATACCAATTGGTTGGGATGGATAAACCCGAACCTGGAGGGTTCTTTATATAGACAACGAGGCACTGGTTCGAAAACCTTCGAACTGCCACTAAGACAGTCGTACATTAATTTGGTTAAACTGGACTGACAGGTACCGATTAAACCACACACTGGTTCGCACCATTTATGAACTCTGAACCGTTGAATCCAACGTTAACATTAAAATGATAATGTTTTTATTTATTTTTTTAAAAATTAAATAGCAATTTATTAAATAATTTTATTAGTAAAAAGATAATAATTTAATATTATCTCCCTAGCCCGACCCAAGTCGAGTCGGGCAGACGGCGGCTACAGCGCGCTCGCGTGGAGTTTTGGGCTATTTATTCAAACCCACACATGGTTAGATTCTCACCCAACCATAAAACTTGAATCTCCTTGGAGCCCAAACCCAATTTTAAGATTGACTTATATATACCACATGCATGGTTACTTTCTAACCAATGTAGGATAACTTGAATTGCTTTGAATGTTATCACTTTCACCATTTTCAAACGTTCCACTTTGAAGTCAATTTATCATTCACCCATTAATAATTTTTAATAAGTAAATATACAAGATTAATCACCACATAAAGATGAACAAATCTTATTTTTGATTCATACAAAAATAATGTTTGGAACCTATCCCAAATTACCTTCAAAGTATACCTAATACACTTGTTAAAACCAAATTTTTCCAATAATTCTCCACATGAATAAAATTTGACGGAAATGAAATGTAACAAGATGCAGACACTGAGTGTGTACAATATTAGAAAAATCCTACATAGGATTGATAAATTTTGATTTTGAACATTTTCTTGTGAAAAACTATCGAATTTACTAGCTAATTAGTGAACATGATGCCTTGAATTGTTCAACCGTTTGTGTAAGCCAAGACAATAGAGTTCACACATAATCTTCTTAAACACAGCTTGGTTCTCAATGTTGTGTTCATTTGACTCTGAATATTTCTAATTTTCATGAGTGCTCTTGATAATTTAAGTCTTGTCAATTCTCATAGAACCGACGCAGTTCACACTCATATATATGTTTCTAATAAAAAGCATTCTGCTTTACCCCACTTGAAATTGTAAGATACAAGAATCATTAATAGCCTAGCTAATCTTGTGTCACGTTTGCAATCATCACTATTTCATCATAGAAATGGAAAGGAAATAAATTCCCTAGTGCTCCCCTTTGAGTCACTCAAAATTCAGTTGTCCATTTAAATCTAAATATTGGGATCTCTAGTCAACTATGTTAGTTTTCCATTAAGGAGATTCTTTGATAATAAGCTTTAATCTCCTTCTCTTCGAGAAACAATTCACTCACTCTTTAATGAGAGCCTTGGTTAACGAATTCGCCATATTACCTTTTGACCTTATATACTCATTGTAAATTATTTTACTTGAGAGCAGTTGTTTAATGGTATTGTGTCTTCGACGTATATATCGAGACTTATCATTATATATATTACTTTGTGCTCTTCTAATTACAGATTGACTATCATGAATGCAAATTGCAGGCACAAATTTTGGCCACGTTGAAATATCATCTAAGAACTGACAAACTCATTCCGCTTCTTCTCCAGTTTTATCCAAAGCGATAAACTCAGATTCCATCATTGACTTAGCGATACATATTTATTTAGAATATTTTCAAGACACAACTGTACCTCCCAGCATAAAGACATATCCACTAGTGGATTTTAAGTCTTTCACATCAGATATCCAGTTGTCCTCACAGTAGTATTTTATGACTGCTGAATATCTTATATAACACAACTCGTAATTTTTTTTGTATATCTTTGATATCTAAGAACCATCATTTTCGCTTTTCAGTGGTCTTTTTCTGAGTTATGTGTGTACCTTCTTAATTTACGCACTACATACGTGATATCTGAACGTGTGCAGTTCATTAAGTACATTAAATTTTCAATTATTCTGTGATATTCTAATTGCGGTAGGGTGTTTCGAACAACCTAGCTAGGTGCTGACATGTGTTGTTCGCTTAAATGATCTAAAAAATCAATTTGATAAACACAACTCCTTTTGCAAATGGGTCTAGAGAGGCATGCTGCTGCTAAAGCGAAAAACTGAATTCAACGGATCACCATTGAGATTGTCAAGCATTGTAGCAATGTTGTATAGATTGTTAAAAGCTTGTTAAGTACGGTAGATATATACTATTGGAAGTTTAGAGACTGGTAAATTTTCCATCATTTGATTAATGAAATTAGTGCATCATTAAAGTTTTTCTCTTCATAATTAATTTCAATTGTGGAATTGCACGCCATTGAGTGCATGGTTTAAATATCACAAGTAATAATTGGATCATATATATTGAAAATATGCACTTTAATAATTTTTGGTGATCTTGGGCCAACCATGCCTATTCAGGCCTAAAGTATTTCATTTGTACTTGGGCCCCAACCATTTTTGCAACTGTTTTATGAATTTTTTCTGTGTGTTGTTGTGTATTTTCTTAAATCCCACATCTAAAATCCACTATTTTGAGTCTCTAAATCCATACTCTGTTAGTTTAATATTTTTGGTGTCAGCTCCCTTAGGCGGCTTGCGCATCGAGGGATCAAAAGAAGAGACCACGTGAGTTCAAATGTTAAAATCACCGATATTTGAGGGCTTTCGCGTGGCTATGTGGCCGTCTTCATGTTTAAGTTTAATGCTTGTTGTTACGCATGAATTTTTGACGCGTTGTGGGATCTGGATTTTTTGGCTTAAATGGGACTAACTATTCTCTTTGGCCAAGGTTTTAATGTATATGATTCATGCATATTTTAAAAAATACAAAGTCGCCACCGGACATTGAGTTAAGTGTACTAGGTCACATAAAAAAAGAGTTTTGATTTCAAAATGTCTGGCTTTGATAATAAGTCACGTTTTGGTCTAATGAAACAAAATATGGATTCGAGAGTTCACTGTTACGTGTAAAAAAAGTGTTAGAAAACCATTATCCTCTAAATATTGCATTTCTAATTTAATGTTATATTGGAATAATTCTATATTTTTAAGAAAAAATGTACAAAAGGTTTTTGAAAAGGAATTGGACCGAAGCTAAACAAGTTGTCTATGTATCTCGAGAGGGAATTAAGTTTGATCGTAGTTTAGATATATATTTGAAAAGAGGATTTGATATAGCCGAGCCATGTATGACTGCTTATGTATCCATACTAGGAAATTAGACCCGATGTAGTTCGTTTAACCTTTTGATTTTGAGATTATCGTGCCCCGATTTCGCCCCGCCTTTGTTTAAGGAGAAGAGCGTGAATTCTTCTCTCCAGCTCGATTTCTTGGCTTAAATGCCATGGTTTAAAAAGGAAAAAATATTTTTTAAGTTTTTATCATTTCTTGTAAAAAATAGAGTCGCCACGTGACATTTGACCGAAATCAATAAAGAGTGTCAAGACCCCTCTTAAATTATCTCCAAAATGAATAATCTAAGATTTTTAAGAAAAATTTTGTTTGTTTTAGAAAAACGACATGAGCTTGAGACCTGATTTGAAATTGCTCTCTTTTGGTCCACATCTAAGTGATCGAGTTCAGAGGTTTACTGTTACGTGTGGATAAGATGTTAGGCATCCCACAATATACTTTTAGTAATGCTTTCTTTATGCATAAAAACATATTCTTAAAATAAGTTTTTCTTCTTAAAATGAATTTTGAAAAAGATTTAGACCAAGCTAACCGGGCTACCTAAGTATCCTCAGAGGGAATCAAGTTCGATTGTAGTTTAAAAAATATATGATTTTGAAGGTTTTATTTTTATTTATTTAAAAGGTTTGATTTGTTTTTATTAAAATGTTCGATTCATTTTTATTTAGAAAATATTCGATTCATTTTTATTTAGAGAAAGTTTAATTCGTTTTTTATTTAAAGAACGTTCGATTCATTTTTATTTACAAAACGTTCGATTCGTTTTTATTTATAAAATGTTTGATTTTAACTTTGAAAACTATTAAATCATAACATGACTTTCAGATTTCTGATATAGAATATCCACCAAAGTAGCAACTATATATAGAGCATTCTTTATTTAGAATTGAAAAAATTTAATTTTTAAGTGAGCAGAGTAATTGCGTAAAATTTAAAAATTGGGTGTAGGCCGGGAAAATATTGACAAAATAACCGCCTAAAATTTGAAAATCGTGTATGGGCCCAAAAAAATAGCAGAATAACATCATATACTTAAAAACTTGTGTGTGAACCCATAAAAAAATTGCAAAGTAATTACGTAAACTTTAAAAACTATGTAGTCCCATGGAAATCTAACAAGTGACGGCATGATTTTGAAAATGATATGAAAACTAAGCCAAAATAGATTTTTTATGAATTATACTAAAATGTGAGGATTCCAGCGCCCATGAGAGAAGTCAAAAATGGAGAGCCATTGCAAAGTCCTCCCGCATGCCACAGCTGCCATTTGCAGTCTTTATTGACAATTGAAGATTGAGGCTTTAAGAAGAAATCGGTGGAAGATCAGCTTGAGGATAAGGTTGAAGACTTTGAAGGATTTGGCTGACGATTGAGGATAAGATCGATCTTATCATTGTGATGCATCATACCTCAGAGCCTATAAATTGAAGGTTTTGCCATTGAAGAAGGTAGAGCGGAGAATCAGAGCGTGAGAAAGTTAGAGGAAACCAAAAATAGAGCATTGGGTAATCCTCTGTTGGTTTTACGATCGATTGTTTGATCGGGGGATTGGGGCATTGAGAGAGAGAGTCTCTTCCTCCATTGTTATATTTTTGTACCCGTTTATAATTTCACTTTATTTTTGCTCTCCGTTAACGTAAGCTATTTAGCTGAACCACATAAATCATCGTCTATTGTGTGTGTCGATACTTGTCAGAAATAGTGAACGGTCCCAATATAAAATCCCCGAAAGAGTTTTGAGGAAAGACAGGACCAAGGGGTCAAGGGTCGAGTCGGCAAGACTTCCGCACTTGAAGGCCAACTTGTAAAGAGAAGCTCACAAGTGCAGAGTGAGTGAGAGTGAGTGAGAGTGAATGAATTTTTAGAATTCTTTAAAACGAGAGATTGAGGGGTGGAAGTGCCTATTTATAGATTTTTGTGAGAGTACCTGAGGCGCATGGTGGAATGTTCCATTGAGTCAAATGACGACACGTGGCACTGAAGAACGTGGAAGAAACTGAAAGATGCCACATTAGTGCCTGAGCCTCCTAGAAGGTACATGGAAGAAGGTTCCATTGTTATGCAAAGAATAACTCTAGAGGGGATAAATAGGGTCTTTTAAAAATATTATTATTTAATAATTACTTAAACAATATGGAATCAAGCAAAATAACAAGCACACAAATAACAGAGAGAGTGGGAGATAAAGAGAGAAGACACCATCAATTTTTATAGTGATTCGTCTATTCAAGCCTACGTTCACTCCTCAAGCTTTTCTTGAATTTTTTTTACTATCTTCAAGTACTTACGGGTGTGCTCAAACTTTTTACAATTTGCCAAATAATCACTAAGCTGCGTTCCAAAGCCACCAAGCTTTTAGCACTTGTGATTTTTTCTTTGTGTGCTTCACCACACACAAAGAACAATAAAGGGTGACTCACCCTCACTGTACAACGATTTGTGGGTTACAAATGATAAGCAAATACTCTCTTACAATAGGGGATGTTGCAATATGACTCTCAAGAGCAAAAATCAATAGAATATTTTTTATGTAGGTTTCTAGGGTTTTCTCGGGTATAACAAATCTTGAGATTGTGAGTTTTGATCAGTTGTATCAATGATTTCTTGTACTGGAATGTTTGATACTCAATTTTTTTTATAATTTTGAGCTCCAATATGACCGTTGGAAATCAAATATTGGCATTAAATACTCTGAAATATAGTCATTGTCAACCGTGATCTTCGCGCAGAATTTAAATTTTGCGCACATGGGTCAACTCGTGCTGAAGGTGGGTCGACTCAGTACCTTGATCCTTCAGTGCAAATAAGATCCTTTGCCCGTGGGTCGACTCAGAACCTTGATGCCTCTGTATCAGTGAAGTCATTCGTCTGTGGGTCGACTCACACTTGATTTTGACTTTGAGTTGATATGTGGGTCGAAGTGAGAGTTGATGTGCCTTAGCTCAACGTTCTTCATAAAGCTAACTTGGTCCGACTCATATCTTGTCATGGGTCGACTCACTTATGTCTTCTGAGAATTTACTGATCTGTAGTCTGATTGGGTCGACTCATGTCTTCATGTGAGTCATCTCACTGAAAGTATTCATTTTTTCCCCCTTTGAGTCGATAGGTGAGCTGATGCGTCTCAGCTCAAAGTCTTTGGAACCGATACTTGGGTCGACTCACCCTGAATGTGGGTTGACTCATGATCAGTTCTGAGAATAGATCTAGAGCCTCAGTACATTTGGGTCGACTCGCCAAAGAACTTGGGTCGATACTAAAATATCTTTGCAAGAGATCCCGAGGCTTAGTCTGTTTAGATCGACTCATAGGAAAACTTGGGTCGACTCATGCCTTTGATGATTTATAATTTTTCTGTTCTAAGGCCTGAGATAATACTTTGTTTGGGGATTGAATCATGAACTTTTTATAACCATTTAAAACATAGTTTTTCACGTGAAAGAACTTTAAAACTCATTAAATATAAAGTCAACCCTATTCATGGGTGTTGACCACAATGAATTAAATAACCGAATAATTTTGTTGAACATAATTTGTTTAAACAATGAATTTAGCTTGCAACTTTATGTCAATGATCATTGAAAGATTGTCCAAATAGATTATTAATAAAATGTTTAATGATAGGTAATCAAAATTATTTTATCTCATTAATATTTTATTTGTTATCATTAAAATCAAGTAAATACTTATTATAATCTTTGGGTTAACATCCATTGCTTCAGAGATTGACATGTGGCATAAAGGGATTTAGAAGCTGGCCACGTCATTTGTTGTGTCTTTTACGAGGCCCTAAGCTGGGGATTTATGCTTTTGGGCGCTGATTCTCGACTTTTGAATTGCTTTTTCTAATGCAAATGTAAGATGTTTTTTAGGGTTTTGAGGCATGCTGGATGCAATGGTATTGATGTTTTGGTCATATTATCCCCTGCGCATCAAGTTTTCAACCCGATTTCGTTTTAGGAGTGATTTTGTTGGAGTATTGCGATCGACAGTTGATCGGACTTGAATTTGAATGAATTTTGATGTGGACACTTGGAAAAATATTTTAGAATTTTTATTAGCTCGAATCTTGGATGTTTGTTTTCGATTGGTTGGTCTTAATATCAAGTTTCACGAAATTCATCGAATATCTTCTAGGACCGACTTACTGTCCAATTTTCTGAAAATGGACTAGCAACCCAATGGGCTTAGGAGGATGGTTTCAGATTAATGACATGTAAGAAGATGAACGTTTCATCATTTGATGAAAACGATAAGAGATTTCTTAGTAGAAAATACTTGGATCGATCGATTAATTGAAATGATCAAGGACGGAGGGATCTGTTTGTTAGCATTTATTCAAAAGACTAAAAGAGGATATTGGAAAGGATTGCAAAGAAAGATCTGTGGGGATCCATCCCCATTCACTCACGCATGGCTTGCAGCCATTGTGGACTTCAACAGACAAATCACCGAAAGTTGCCTACCTTTGTTGACATTTTGGAGATTCTCTCTGAAGATTGAAGATTGAGGATCAGATTTGAAAATCGTTGATTGATCTTGGGTGATGCATCTGGTTCCCTCTTGGCCTATAAAATGAGAAGCTCTCCATTGAGGAAGAGCAGAGCTGTGGAAGAGTGTTAGAACATAGAGTTGAGTTTGTCTCCTCTGTTTGGTTTTGTTCGATCGATCATTCAATCGTGGGTTTGGGGGATTGAGCATTGAGAGCTTGTTCTCTGCCATTGTATGGGTGTGTGAGTATAGAGATTCAGAGAGTAGAGATTGAGAGTGTGTTTCTCTCTCCTCCATTGTTGTATCTCCTCCACAGTTTATAATTTTATTTTGTTCCCGTTCTCCGTGGACGTAGGCTACGAAGCCGAACCACATAAATC
>JAUTBS010212782.1:0-11623 GCA_032361285.1 Aequorea victoria | reverse complement strand
CACCGGTTTGATTCCGCGTTGACTTTAGTTGACTCAACGGTTAAGGGACAGCCCGGTGTGAATCCGGTGACCTTAACCGGAATCGATTAGAAAAAAGTCTCGGGCGCCAACCCGTGGTGACTCTAAGGTTGATATTTGGATTCAAGGGTCAAGAGAATCCGAGTAATGTGGCATTGATACTTTATTTGCACAGATTATTTCTGTTACCGAATTGTTTATTCCTACTCTTGTATGAGCATGTCGTCTTTATCATATTTTTATGATATTGTATTTATACGATATGAGGACATTTGACGTCCATTTTAAGAAGGAAAACATATGTGTTTTCAAAGATAAATGAAAAGGGAAATATATTTTCAAATGTAAAAAAATGATTTGAGAAGAGATGAACTGAAGAGTTTGTGATTACCCATTTTCATATGCTGTATAAACCATGCCATGTTATGTTATCATACACTTTATTTTATTCCTATTTTTAGAATTGTATTGTACCATCATGATTCCATTCACCAGTTTATACTGATGTAGCTCCATAACATTTTTCAGGTAGCTTATGAGTTGAGATCTGACTGATGGACTGCTGTATGGGATCCATGTTCTCGACCTCTAGGACATCGTATTATCATTTGCTTCCGCATAGTTTACATTTCCATATGACACTATGACATTATGGTTATTGATGTTGTTGACATCATTATGATGAGATTATTGAGCTGTTGACCCATTTATATCATGTTTGGACATCTTTATGGTTCTTCTTGGGCTGTTGACCCAATTATTAAAGAAAAATGATTTTTAGTATTTAAATCCATAAAATTGAATAATTAATTAGTTTATAGTTAACTAATTTTATTTAAGCCTTACTTGGCTTGTTGGGCCAAGGCTCACAATCCATGGCCGATCACCATTCTCAAATTGGGGCGTGACAGATTGTCCTCTTTTAAAGAAAGAAAAGTCCAAAAGATCTAACAAAAGAGCAATGAAAGTCACATAGGATAACTCGGACGAAAGTCAAGAAGAATAAATGTCAAGCGATGAGGAGATTGTGAATCTCTATCTCATGGCAAATGACGAAGATGACAGTGTGGATGAGGTAATCTCAAACTCGACAGTGGGGATGAGGTAATCTCAAACTCATTTGACTATGATGAACTTCTAAATACTTTTAATGAATTACATTGTGAATTTAAAAAAATTGAATTGAAAAATAGAATTCTTAAAAAGAAAGTTATAAGGCTTTCAAAAGAACTTGAAAAATAAAAAGTTTTAAATGAAACTTTAATTTTTTAAAAAGGTACATCTTCATATAGTGATGAAATAGATTTTCTAAAAAAGAAAAATGAATCCTTGAAAGTAAAAGAAAATGATCTATTCGGGATTGTCACAAAGTTTACAAAAAAAGCAAAGAAGATCTTAACAAACTTTTAGGACAACAAAGATATGTTTATAATAAGGCCGACATAGGCTATGAAGAATCAAATGATCAAATATTTTTAAAATACCTAACAACATATGAAATACCATGTTGTGAACATTGTGGTAAATTAGGTCATATTAAAAAGAACTGCAAAGATAAGAATAAAATTTGGATTCCTAAAGAAATGCATCATACAAAAACTAACATTGAAAGACCCAAGAAAAAGTGGGTACCAAAAGAAATTGTACGATTGTTTCTTTGTAGGTGTGCTTAAAGTCTACTCCACACAAGGACAAATGATTCATAGATAGTGAGTGCTCTCGACATATGACGGGCGACAAAAATAAATTTATTTCAATTACACCAAGGAATGGAGGACACGTAAGCTTCGGTGACAACTCTAAAGGTAAAATTGTTGAAGTTGGTACTATTGGTAAGAATTTCTCACTCTCTATTGAAAATGTCTTACTTATAGATAGACTTAAACACAACTTGTTAAGTATTAATCAATTATGTGATAAAGGATGCAAAGTAATATTTGAAACTAATGCATGTAGAGTAGGAAGTGTGTGACAATAAAGTTCTATTTGTTGGTCATAGAAATGAAAATGCATATACAATTGACTTTAATGAGATTGAATCACAAAATGTGAAATGCTTAGCAGTCATTAATGAAACTAGTTGGTTATGACATAGAAAACTAGGACATGCTAGTATGGATCTAATCATAATTTTTTTTAATAATGAACTAGTTAAAGGACTCCCTAAAATTAAATATGTTAAAGATAAAATTTTTGATGCATGCTAATATGGAAAAAAAAGTAAAACTTTATTCAAGAAAAAGAATCATATCTCAACAACTAGGCATCTGAAATTGTTACACATAGGTTTATTTGGACCAACATCAAAAGCAA
This sequence comes from Aequorea victoria, assembly GCA_032361285.1. Taxonomy (NCBI): domain Eukaryota; kingdom Metazoa; phylum Cnidaria; class Hydrozoa; order Leptothecata; family Aequoreidae; genus Aequorea; species Aequorea victoria. Next base: position 9,292 of record JAUTBS010212782.1, on the reverse strand, counting down.
GCTTAAGTGGAAAATATTTTACCTTTGTAATTGTTAACGACTATACTAGATATATATGGGTAATATCTCTTACACACAAAGATAAAATACACCTATATTTTGCTAAACTGTGTAAAACACTACAAAATGAAAAAAAATGCATGATTAACAATATAAGAAGTGATAGAGGAGGAGAATTTGTTAGTAAAAAATTTAAAAAATTATGTGATGAAAATTGAATATGACACAATTTCTTCGCACCTAGAACACTCTAACAAAATGGCGTAGTTGAAAGAAAGAATAGAACACTACAAAAAAAATGGCGAGAACAATGCTTAACGAACACAATCTTGCAAAATACTTTTGAGCCGAAGCAGCTAATACCGCATGTTATGTATCTAATAGGGTAATTATTAGATCAAAATTGAATAAAACCCCATATAAACTATGGCAAACATGGTAGAAAACCTAATATTGGTTATTTTCACGTGTTTGGATATAAATACTTTATATTAAACACGAAGGACTATCTTAGAAAATTCAACGCTAAATCGGATAAGGGCATATTTTTAGGATATTCAACAATGAGTAAAACTTATAGAGTATATATTAAAAGAACTCAAGTTGTTAAAGAATCTATGCATATTGTTTTTGAAGAAACTAACATTTTTCTATCCAAAAAACATATTGATGATGATTATGTAGAGTTAAGAGAAAGACTTGAACATGATAAGCTCAATGATATGACCATTGACGTCTGTTAACAAAACAAGGAGAATGAAGATGGAGAGCAATCAAAAGAACAAAATCAACTACAAATTGAGACTACATATAGAAGGTTGATCAAAGACCATCTAAAATATCAAGTTATTGGTGATCCAACCAAAGGGGTAACCACTCGCTCTCTTGCTAGAGATATATATAATAATTTGATATTCATATCTCAAATTGAACTCAAAAATATTCAAGAAGCCGAAGATGATGAATATTGGATAAATGTCATGCAAGAGGAATTAGATTATTTTGAAAAAAAATAAAGTATGAACACTAGTTTCTAGACCTAGGAGATAATACAATCATAGGAACAAAATAAGTTTTTAAAAATAAGAAGGATGAATCGGGCAACATAGTTAGAAACAAAGCTAGACTTGTAACCTATGATTATAATCAAGAGGGAGGCATAGATTATGAAAAAATGTATACTCTCGTAGCTAGGTTAGAAGGCATACGTATATTATTAGCATTTGCATGCCAAAGAAATTTTACATTATTTTAAATGGACGTTAAAAGTGCTTTTTTGAATGGTTATATAAATAAAGAAGTGTATGTAAAGTAACCTCCTGGTTTTAAAATTATAAATATCCGAATCATGTTTTTAAACTATCAAAAGCATTATATGATTTGAAACAATCCCCTAGAGCATGCTATGAAAGATTAAGTTAATTCTTAATAAAAAAAGATTTTTTTAGAGAAAAACTTGATTCAACACTCTTCATTAAACAAAAGGGAAAGAATATACTTTTAGTACAAATTTATGTTGATGATATCGTATTTGGATCCACTAATGAAAGTTTGTGCAAAGAGTTTGCTAAGATTATACAGCAAGAATTTGAAATCAGCATGATGGGTGATCTAAATGTTTTTCTTGGTCTTCAAATCAAGCAAACAAATGATGGAATCTTCATAAATTAAGCCAAGTACACAAAAGATCTATTAAAAATGTTTGAAATAGAGGATAAAAAATCATGCACAGCTCCTATGAGCACATCAACAATAATTGACAAGGACGAGAAAGGTAAATCAATTGACAGTAAAAAGTATTGAAGTATGATTGGTAACCTTCTTTACTTAACTGCTAATCGTTCTGGTATTATGTTTAGTGTTTTCTTATGTGTTAGATATCAATCAAATCTAAAAGAATCACACCTAGTTGCTGTAAAAAGAATCCTTAGATATATTGTAGGATCAACAAATCTAGGCTTATAATATCCCAAAAATACATCTCTTGAAATACTAAATTATTAAGATGCTGACTTTATCGGTTGTAGGTTAGACCGCAAAAGTACTAGTGGATCATGCCATTTTCTAGACAACTCATTAGTTTCGTAATTTTGTAAGAAGTGAAATTCAGTAGCTACCTCAACCACCAAAGTTGAATACATAGCGGTAGGAAGTTGTTGCACTCAAGTACTCTACATGAAACAATAATTGAAAGATTTTAACTTAAAATATCATTAAATTTTAATAAAATGTGATAATACAAGTGCTATTAGTTTAACTAAAAGTCCTATTCAATATTCAAGAACTAAGGACATAAAAATAAGACACTATTTCATTAGAGACTGTGCAAAAAGAAGATATTTTATTAGAATTTATAAGTACGGAATATCAATTAGTGGATTTATTCACTAAACTCTTAAATTAAGAAAGATTTAATTACATTAAAGGTGAATTAGATATGGTAAATCCATGAAAACAATTGAACATTTCTCATAAATCTCTTTTTTGTCGCACATGGGTCGACTCACAAATAGGTATGAGTCGACTTAGGATGCTTTGTTGGCATAAGCGTTGGACGTTGATGGGTTGAGTCACGAAGAAGTATGAGTCGACTCACGTCTCTTATTCGGCTTAAATGATAGACGCATTTGGGTCGACTTACAAAGGACTATGAGTCGACTCAAGTAAGTATCTTTTTGTCTAATCCCTAAAAATGTATTTGGGTCAACTCAAAATATTTATGAGTCGACTCAGCACAAAGGTATATATATCATTATTGTGTTCTGTGGTGGCCCATTCGTTTAAAACATAGACTCTTTCCCCCTCTCTCTCTCTCTCTCTCTCTCTCTCTCTCTCGTGAGTCGATTCACGGTGCTTTCTTCTTCCTCTCAACTCTCTAAAACACCTCTTGGGTTCCGTCTTTCATAACCCTAATCTCTCCGTCTATCTCTCTCGATGCCTCGTGTCCCTTGCGACAAACCCTAGTTCTTTGACAAACTCCATTTTCTCCACTTATCGCTTCATCAATCCAATTCTACATGGATCATTCTAATCCTCCAACCACCTCTAAAAGGACAAGAACTAATCAAGGTGAAGCATCTGGCAGAAGAAAAAAAAACAAAAAGGGCAAGGGTCCCTCACTGGCTGTGCTTCAATGTTTGGACCAAGAGACTCAAGAAAGGTATGACAAATCCTTTAAGTCTCGTCAAGTCCGTGATGGTCGTTGCATCGATTTTCAGTTCTTCGATTTGACTGAGATGCGCTTTAGGGCTTAGTTCATAGACTTGGGATGGTATAACTTTGTTACCATCATGGAACCAGTGTACCCTAAGCTATGCAGGATAGCATATGCTCATATGAAAGTCTCTGTTAGAGATATGGGTCTATTTTTAACCAGTTAGGTAAATGGAATATCCATGGTTTTTGGAGACCAGCTGGTTAATAAAATAATCGAAGCCCCAAGCGGCACACATCTACTAGATTGCACTAAATGCCGACATAACTACCCTGACATTTCTCTTGAGGAATTTCTTACTCTAATCATTAGGAGGGATGACATAAAACCTGATAAAATTTTTGATACCAACCTCTTGCTCCCAGAATACAGACTGCTCCACCACATGGTGAACCACGTGATTTTACCTCAAGGAGAGAAATTTTGGGATGTCGCCTTTATTACATTAATGGTGATATGGTGCATCATCCACAAAGAACCCATAGACCTTGGCCACCTAATCATATCTGACATGTGGAAAGCTTCTCAAACCAAGAAAAATATTCTATCCCATGACATACTCTTAACCAAAAAATTTAGGTTCTTTAAAGTCAACCTAAAAGATGCATTATTCATACCCTTTCACCCTACCCATGTGTACAATAATTCTACCCTGAAAATGATGTGACTAGTTGAGATTGAGGGTCATTGGGTCAAGCAAGAGGCTGCTGAACAACCAAATTCACCCCAAGACAAAATTTGAACTAACATGTCATTCTACCACCTCTCTCTCTCATAGATCAACCACAAGACCAACCCTCTATAAATAAATTATTAGACCCACCCTCTTTTCATGAACCTCACATCCATCCTCCAACCATACAAGCTCTACTAACTACCTCTTCACAGTCCAATATCCATCATTCTGCTTTAGAGGAGATGAAAGTCCAGCTGACCCACCTTGTTGAAATCAACACCGCCTCCAATCAAGAAATAAAGAAACTGTATGAGAGAATGAATCTCTATAAGTTTTAGATTGAAAAGTTCCAAGAACAACAGAAGTACATGGTTTGTGAACAGCTCCGGTTGAACAGAATTTGGACTGACCTCAATGATCGAATAGACGATGCTTGCACAGTAGACAAAAAACATTGGTCAGTATATGAAAAAGAGCGTGAAGGACTTCCTCATTGCCAGCAACCTCTTGATTAATAACGTACGCTATGAGTATGATCGAAGTATTGCGGGTAAAATAAATGAAGTTCTTAGCAAAATTCAAGAGTTCATGGAATGGGTCAAATCCATTTGGAAACCCCCGCTGAGAAAGATGAGCGTGAACAATGAGAAAATATCAATATGAAAGCAGCTCTAGTGAAGAAAATTAATATTGAGGAGATCCCAGTCCAACAATTCAAATCTGCCACCTCCAAAGGAAAGGAGAAGGTAAAAGGCAAAGGGAAGAAAAAGATGACACATCATAAAGAGCCAAAGAAATCAAAACCAACTTTCTTCAACTTCTTGGAAGAACTTGAGCAAAAGAAAGATGTCATCTACAAGCGAAAAACCCAAGAAAAAGGTGAAATCGCAGTTGAATGAAAAGGAAAATAGAAGAAACAAATGGGCGATGAATTCTTCTAATTCTCTATTTCTGTCTTGTCTTCCTTCTTATCAATTCTGTCTCTATTCCTATGGGCTGCCCTCAAATGAACATACATTTCTGGATGACTGTAAATATTTGACATAATTTTTATATAGTTTGTAATATCATCACAATTTTCTTTATGATATGATCTTGTTCCTTATGTTTCTTGAATGAATCTTGTTTCTTATTTATGTTATGTATGCATATTTTCTATTTTTGAGATGACAAAGAGAAAGAAATAAAAAAAATAGGCAGGGCTTAACAAGCTTGACAATAGCTTAGATCAATTGTTTGAGCATAACAATGATTGTTTATGTATTTAATGATTGGTTGAATTGCTTTGAGTTGCTTATGTATGAATAAATGTCGTTTGGAAGATTGATTTAAAATTTTGCAAATTTCCTTTTGAAAAAGGAAGCACCTCTTTAGGGGGAGTATTTCAAAACATTTAGTTTATCCTATCAAGAGTTTCTCTAAAATTGTTTGTCATCATCAAAAAGGGACAGATTGTTAGGCATAAGGTTTAAATAAATCGTTTATTAATTTTAATAATAACAAACAAAATTTTAATAAGTTAAGATGATTTATCTTTTAACATCATTTTGAATATCATTTAATACAGATTTATAAATCAATCTATGTTCAGTTGGTTTTAAATGTATATGAACGGTTAACACTCATGGTTGGGGTTGATCTTGTTTTTAATAAGTTTTGGAGTTATTTTAGGTATTAAGTCAAGTATTTAGAATCATTTATTCAGTTCCTAAACAAAGTATTATTTCAAAATCAAGACAAGAAGTTTTTCAGGAAGATTTCAAGTTTTAAGTCGACCCAAAGACATGCGTGAGTCGACCCAAACGTGCACTTTCTCGGCATCTTCTCCAAAATATCTTAAAGGCGACCATGAGTCGATCCAAAGTAGATTGTGAGTCGACCCAAGTTGCATACCTCTCGAGACTTTTCTCTACAGCATTCATGAGTCGACCCAAGAGAACCTCTGAGTTGCCCCAAAGCACATACCTCTCGACACTCTCTCTATAGCAACCGTGAGTCGACATAAGACAAGCATGAGTCGACCCAAGGTAAGAATGAGTCAACACAAAACAAGCATGAGTCAACTCAAGCGAGCTTGAGCTGAGACGCAAACAACCAGTCAACCCAAGACATCAACTCAAAGGCAGAAGTATTCATTAGTCGACCTATACTTCACATGAGTCAACCCAGAACAATGACCTGCAATAGAAACTGAGATACTATCATTATGAGTCAACCCACGGGCGAGAAATCTGAATCCTAAGGAGATCGAGTCGACTCAACCTCAACGTGAGTCGACCCAAGGGCACGATTTCAGGAATTCTGTGAGCGAATCTCGTGAAGTACAACTGTGATTTCAGAGCAAATTTAGAAACATTTTGAATTACAATGGCTATAATGAAGATCATTTTTATATATGGATATGATTATCAATCATTCCAAGATAAGAACACCAAGAATCACTGCTTGAATCAAGAAAGATACAATCATGATTTCAGAAGATTAGAAGAAATCTTTAACCTACAAAGGATAGTTTTTGAAATTCGGAATTATAAATTGAAGGATCCATTAATCATTCAAAAATACACGGGTACGAAAAGAACAAATATTGAAAATACAAGAGAGATTATTTGAAAATCATTCACACAAGATCAAGTGCTTGGAATTTCTGATATGCCATTCTAAAAGAAAAACCCTAGCAGCCATTGTTTATCATGTTGATTCTAGTTTTCTTTTGTGAGATCCATTGTAATATCTACTCTTTTGAGAGAGTTTTTGATTAGTGTTTTTATATCAAACTACTATAAGATCACTGTAAAAGTAAGGGTGAGTCACTGTTGACTATTCTTTGTGTGTAGTAAATCACACAAAGGGAAAGATTACAAGTGCTAGAAGCTTGGAGGTTTTGGAACGCAACTTTGTGAATCTTTGTAAAAGGCTTGAAGCACACCCGTAAGTGCTTACCGATAGTGAAAAATTCTTAATAGGAGCTTGAGGAGTGGACGTAGGCTGAGATAGCCGAACCACTATAAAATCGACGGTGTCATATCTCTCTATCTCTTCATCTCCATATTATCTATTTGTGCTTATATGTATATATTGTTTGGTTATTTTTTAGATGTTTAAATTATTTTTAAAATACGAGATTTTTTTAAAAGACCCTATTCATCCTCCCTCTAGGGTCATTCTTTGAATAACATTGATGACATAGTATGTTGTGTTGACCGCCTCTGCCCTGAAGGTCTTTAGCAGATCTGCATTCAACCGCATGCACCTGACTCTTTCAGTCAACGTCCTATTCATTCGTTCTGCCACCCCATTCTGTTGTGGAGTCCCTCTCACTGTAAAGTGTCGCATGATGCCTTCTGACTCACAGTAGAATATGAACTCCTTTTCTCTGTACTCTATGCCATTGTCTGTCTTCAAGTACTTTATCATCTTGTCTGTTTGATTTTCTACCTATGCCTTCCACTTTCTAAAGATGTTGAAAATCTCAAACTTCTACTTCATAAAAAACTCATACTTTTCTAGAATAGTCGTCTATGAAACTGACAAAGCAATGAGCCCTGCTGTGGGATGTAACTGATACTGGTCCCCAAACATTTAAATGGATATAGCCAAGGACCCCTTTTCTTGTATGTATGACAGCCTTAAAGCTGACCCTGTGTTGCTTGCCATACACACAAAACTTACAAAAATTTAGCTTGCATATCTTCACACCTTTCAATAATTCTTTCTTGTGAAGTTCCTGCATTCCTCTCTCGCCGATGTGACCAAGCCACATATGCAATAATTTTGTGTCATCCATGCTAGACTCTACAGGTGTGGTAAAATTCATTCCACCTACAATTGTGTTCCTGACTAGCCTTTACAGATTCTCGATTTCTTGTCCTTTCATAATGACAAGCACGTCTTTGCTTATCTTCATAGCTCTACCATTTTCTATGTACACGCAACCCAAAGAGTCCAGAGCCCCCAGGGAGATAAGATTATTTCAGAGTTTTGGAATATGTTTGACATTCTCCAAAGTTCTCACAACTCCGTCACACATCTTGATCTTAACTCTCCAAATTCCAACAGTCTTGCAGACTGCATCATAGCCTATTAGAACTATCCATCTATCACAGAGCTTGTACGTGTCAAACCATTCTTTGTTCGGGCACATATGGTAGGAGCACCCCGAATCAAGAATCCACGAGTCAGATATAAAATTACTTTTGGAAGCAACTGAACGTAAATCTACATTCACATCACTGTATGCTTTTTCCTGTGCAAAACTAACAAATTTTGATGCTGCGTTTTTCCCTTTCTTCTTGTCCTCCATATGCCTTTTCAACTCCTGACACTGGTTCTTATAATGACCGGTTTGTGGCATTAATAGCACTCCATATCCTTTTTACCCTGACCCTTTGACTTGGATCTCGCTCTACCGAAACACCTTCCTCCAGATTTGTACCTTCTTTCATCTGCAGTTCATACAACTAGCTTTTGACGTACAATTTGTTAGCCAAATGTTTCTTCATATATAAACTTTTCAGCTTCTACCAGATCGTCTCAGCCGATTCCTCATCGATTAAATTATGAATAACCACGTCGCCTAGGTTAAGCCGAATGGCGCTTGCGGCTCTAGCGTCGATTTTTTCCTATTCATCGTCATCAAGCTTTTCTTACTTCTTAGTCCCGTCGAGCAACGCTTTGAAGACTCCTTGTTGGATTAGAAGATCCTTCATCAGCCACTGCCACACTGAGAAGTTATTCTTGTCGTTAAACTTTTCAACCTCGTAAATTGTGTTCGTCATCTCTACCGTAGTCGATTGATCAACACTTAAATCAAATCTCTGATACAGATTACAACTCTCAACTCTCAAGCTCTCTCTCAATCTTTCTACTGACGGCTGTGTAGACAACAAATTCCGTGTTCGAAAATCAAGACAGAAAATTGAATGAGCAAATTGAATTTGTATTAACTTTGAAAATTGATTACAATCTCTGATGGAATTTCAAAATTAAAGAAATAAATTCTCTGATTCTTCTCTTCAAATGTTGATTCGAGGGCTTGATGGCGTGTTCTCGAATCGAACGACGGAATCTCCTCTTATTTTTCCGGAGCAGATGATGAAACTTGAATAGAAATGATCTTCAGGGCTTTGAACCTTCAATCTGCAGAGCTCTCTCGTCGTCCTCATTTTTCGTAATCGTAGTCCCCCGAACTTTGAGAGAGGACACCCCTATTTATAGGAATGTGTGGTGAAGAGTCATGAAGAGACTCAAACACTTGAAAATTATCTCTATTGTATTTATTTAAAAAAAAATATTTATCTAAACACATAATTATCCAATGACATAATTATCTCCATTTTATTTATTTTAGAGACATAATTATCTGAGCACATAATTATCGCTTATTTATTTGTTTAAAGAGA
>JAUTBS010212671.1:0-11624 GCA_032361285.1 Aequorea victoria | reverse complement strand
AGTGTAGAAATATGTGGTTCGGAAGTTTCTTTCTGGGCTTTGCAGCTCACGGCGTTTCATGCCAGGTGTTGAGGAAGTCTACGAACCGACTGAACAAGACGAGGAGTGCGTGGAGCCGTGGCTTATGAGCGACAATTGTAATTTCTATTAGATTTAAAAAAAAATTGTTGGCATGTAATATTAACACAGGGAAAACAATGTGCTTGACAAGAACATATGTTATTATTATAAGCTAAATATTTATCAGGTGTGGAATGGTTGTTTAGTATAACCTTAATTACTATTATTATGTCCCCTAACGACCCGAAAATTTTGGGGCGTTACAGGGGTTGTGAGTCGACCTAAAGGTGAAACAGGCATCCATGAGTCGACACTACTGGGCTGTGAGTTGATCTATAGGCTCAGGAACGAGCCCCGTCCGAATGCCATAGGGTTTCCGTCCAGACAGAACATGAACGTCCAGATGCTGGTGGGTTTTCGTCCGGACAGAAAACACCAGAGACCACAGGTTTCATTTTCAAAGGCACGTGAGTCGACTCAACCTACTTGTGAGTCGACCCAAAACTTTAGAACAACCATTAATGGCTCTAAAACTTGGGATTTTTTAGGTCTTTCTTCCATCTTTCTTCATGGTTTTATTTTTCAATATGTTTTATGATATTTTTGAAAGTTTTTACATGTATTTCATAGCCGATTATGTATCGTACTTATATATGGAATCCGTTTATATATACACTATTATATATCAATATGTATTGCTGTTATGCATTGATATATATATATATATATATGTGTGTGTGTGTGTGTGCGTGTGTGTGTGTGTATGTATCTGTATATCTAAATAGAAATAGTGGGTGGAGGTTATGACTAACCTGTGATCACCCAGAAGAGGGTGATGACGATGATACAAACAGTGAATGCGGTGCCCAACGTCTACGTTGGTGGTGGCAGCGCTCAGCGATGGTGGTGGTTGCTTGGCAATAGTGCTGGTGGTGGTGGTGCTGAGAGAGATAGCTCGCAGAGAGGGAGAGGGAGAGGAATTGAGAGGGATGAGGGCCGCTGAGGGAAAGAATCATATTTATAAAAGGTTTCCAGCAGGTTTTAAGGGATAAAATCCCACAAATTTCTCCAAGGATATTATCTTCATATTTTATTTTCTATTACTGTATTTATCTTATTACTTTAGGAGTTATCTTATTGTTAATTCTAATGTCATAAGGAAAGTATTTGTAACAAAAGCTGATTTTGTTTCTTTCCTTTGTTTTTATTTATTATTAGTATAATTATTCATCTTTTAATATTTCAGCATATCTATTAATACTAATTTTTCTTCTCCTAATTTATATTCTATAATATTGTTACTGGATTTTCGGGTGTTACACTTGGATTATTATATTTCAAATTTTAAGGTTATCTCAATTACTAATAAAATCATATTTTAAAACTAATACTTCTAAGTCAAGTTATTTAATTTGTACATTTATCTCAATACTTTATTTGAATATCTCATTAATTTATTTAACCCTTCATGAGATATTTTATATTTAAAAAAAAAAATTATTCAAAATTTCTCGGGTTTTACACCAAGGGCCTCTGCCCATCCCATCCCTTGGATGGATAGAGAGGGATCCAAGGTGGGCAAAAAAACAAAACTAGTAGTTTAGGTCACAATGTACATTGGTCATAATTCATTAGATACTTCTTATGAATGTCAGCTGTATCAAAGCATAAATGTCTAACATTGAATACAGTATAGTTGGAGGTTGAATAATTGAAAAATCACCAATAATAGTTGGCCTAGTGAATGGTGGTGGTGGTGGTTATTTTTGTTTTGGTTTGCAGAATGGAGGCATGCAGATTATTGTTTAATTTTATGCAATTTGGAACAGATTTACATGAAGTGAAACCAGTGTTGTTTTTTCCCACTAAAAATGGAAAAAACTGATTTAATTGAAAAACAGATTTCTTGATCGGTTTTTTTCCGTCTTTAGTTAACTTTTTTTGAATTTGATTCATTTTTTGGTAATATGTAGAAGCTTTTGCTTTTCACAACAATGCGAAACAAGTCATTAGTTCCCTCTCTCTGGTTACGTAGATACCAAGGTAATATAAGGTATGTGATGGGGTTGAACTCTGTAGCAAAGAGATCTGGGATCAAGTCATGTCTGAGAAGTTGGAGACCCGAGGTTTACCTTTAGGAGACCAAAATGGAGAGCATATCAGATATTATCGTGCGTAGCATTTGGTGCGGTAGGTGAGTGGGTTGGTGTTTCTTACCGACAGTAGGGAGTGCGGGGGTCTTATGATGATGTCGGATAGTAGGTCCGTGCAAAAGGTCGAACAGGAGTAGGGCTGTTTTTTCTTATCTTGCATGTTCTGGTGTCTTGAAGACGGGTTCTGTTGGTCGTTTTCATGAGTGTATGGGCTTGTGTTTGATGGGGCGAGGGAGGACCTTTGGGATGAGTTGGGTGCTATTTCTTTTAGATGGGATGTTCCCTAATGTGTGGATGAGGACTTTAATGCGGTTCAATTTCTACACGAGACACTGGGTTGAAGAGGCATTTCTAAAGCTATGACTTTGTTCTCTTCTTTCATCGACGATATGGAGTTGGTAGACCTTCCTCTTTCCGGGGAAACTTTACTTGGTGTAACAACCAAAGTCCCTGTCTATGTCTTGAATCGACCGTTTCTTGGTGTCCATAGGTTGGGAGGAGCACTTTTCTTCTGTCTTATAGTCTCCCTTGCCGAGGCCTCTTTCTGATCACGTCCCTATTTTGTTGGATAGGGGCAGGGTGCGCAGGGGGAGGACTCCTTTCAGATTTGAGAATATGTGGCTTTAGACGGATGGTTTCGTGAAGGGTAATCCATCTTTTGTCCTTGCTTCAAAGATGAAAATGCTTAAGGCAGAGCTGAACAAATGGAACGTAGAGGAATTTGGTTTTCTTGACTTTCAGAAGTCTAGGATCCTTGCAGACATTCGCCGGCTGGACGAGGCCAAAGGGGATGGTTTTCTTCTTCATGAGGGGAGGGGGTCAGAGGGAAGTGTTGAGAGGGGAATTTGTTAGACTGGCCAAGTTAAAAGATATCAGTTGGAGGCAGAAGTCCAGAGCTCTTTGGTTGAAGGAAGGCAATGGGAATATGCATTTTTTTTCATAGGGTGGCCAATGCCCATAGAAGGGCCAATATGATTGAGCAGGTGCATATCAATGGGACTCTTCTTTCCGCGGAGGTGAATGTTAGAGAGGGTATCGCCGAGTTACCGCTGTTTGTTCCAAGAGGATGTGGGGTGGAGACCACGCCTGGATTATTTGGAGTTTGGTGTTGTTTTTTTCAAGGAATCAGATCTCTTGGATCAACCGTTTTCTGAGGAAGAGGTTATCTCTGCCTTGGGTGAGATGAAGGGGGACAAAGTCCCTAGACCGAACGGTTTCACTGTGCCTTTTTTTTCCAACATTGCCGAGGGTGCTTAGGGAGGAGGTGATGGGTTTTTTTCTATTTCTTCTTCAACCATGGATCCTCTGTGAAGAGTTTAAATACTTCTTTTGTTGCTCTGATTCCTAAGAAGGGATGGGCATAAGACATTGGAGATTTTAGACCTATTAGCTTGATTAGCACAGGCAGCTTATAAGTTTTTAGCTAAGGTTTTAGGACTATAAAAAGTGCTTCAGTAGGTTATTTCGGAGTAACAAAATTTCTTTGTGGGTGGTAGAGGTAAACAGATCCTTGATGCTATTTTTTTTTTGATAAATCAGATCCTTGATGTTGTTCTAGTGGCTAATGAGTGCGTTTATTCCAGGATTAGGAGTGTGGTCCTTGGCTAATGAGTACGTTAACTACGAGTTCCTTCTCTATCTCCTACAGAGGATGGGTTTCAGTGATTGTTGGAGGGCTTGGATCGAGTTCTGCCTATCGTCAGTCTCTATGTCAGTCTTAGTAAACGGGTCTCCTGCAGATTGCATGATTCTTTCAAACTTATAGGGGGTTAAGGCAGGGAGACCCTATATCTCCTTCCTTTTCATTATCGTTATGGATGCTTTTAGTCTCTTGATCCAGAGAGTTGTTCAGAGGAGTCTGTTATAGAGTTTCGAGGTTGGTACTCTTCGTGGTAGATCGTTGTCTGTTTCCGACCTCGTCTTTGCAGACAATACGCTCGTCTTTGGGGGTTCTAAGCCGAGGTAGTTCAACTTTCTCATGTGTGTTCTCCACTGTTTTGAGGCCGTGTCGGGGTTTCTTGTAAATTTGGCCAAATATGAGATTATCCAGGTTGGTAATGTTTCGCGTTTAGGGAACTTGGCTGCTTTTATTGGGTGTGGGATTGGAGTTCTTCCAGTCACCTATTTGGGCCTTCCTCTTGGTGCTCCTTTTAAGGCAAAAGTTGCTTGGAATGGAGTTATTTAGAGGTTCCAAAGGAGATTGGCTAGTTGGAAGAAGCAGTACCTATCCAAGGAGGTAGGCATACCCTGATCAAGAGCACTTTATCGAGCCTCCCGACCTACTTCTTGTCTGTCCGTACCATTCCAGTGTTAGTAGCTAGGAGATTAGAGAAGCTGCAGAGAGATTTCATTTGGGGTGAGATGGGGGTTTCGGTTTTTAGTTGATGGATTGGACTACTGTATGCTCTCTGATGAGGGAAGAGGGCCTCGACATTAGGAGGCCGGTCACCTTCAATAAATCCCTCTTGGGGATATGGTTGTGGAGGCTTGTGACGGAGAGAGATAGTTATTGGAGGAAGGTCATTGAAAGCAAGTATGGTTGTCTGAGAGGGAATCGGAGCACTATGTAGGTGTCTTCTACCCATGGCAGAGGCTTGCGAAAGGGGATTATGTCTTTTCCAAGCACCTTTTCTTTGAGGTGGGAAGCAGGGATAGAGTGAGGTTTTGGTCTGATATGTGGTGTGGTGCTGAGGCCTTTTGTAGGTCTTTTCCAGACACTTTGGCTGGGCTATAGATCGAGAGGCGGCGGTTGCAGATTACGTTGTGCTGTGCTTTTGGGACATTGGTCTGAGGAAGGATGTGTTGGACTGGGAGCTAAGATCAGTTGTTACTTCTTCTTGGGGCTCTTTATGATCACTGTCCATAAAATGGAGGGGTAGATTCTGTTAGATGGAGTGGGGACCGCAGGGGATGTTTTTTGTCATATATTTACATTTGTGTTTGCGTAGTAGTAGAGGAGCGGTCTTTCCATGGAAGAGTGTATGGAAAACGAAAGCCCTCTCGAAGGTGGCGTTCTTCAGTTGGGTTGCTGCACATCAGAAGATTTTAACTATTGATAATTTGATGCAGAGGGGTATTGTGTTGACAAATCGGTCTTGCCTTTGTATGAAGGAGATAGAATCTGTTTCCCACCTGCTTATACACTGTGTTTTCATCAGGGAGCTGTGCAGTTTTGTTTTGATACTCTTTGAGGTGGACTGAGTTTTTGAGGAGGAGGTGTTGTCTAGCTGGAGGGGAGGGCGGATTTCGAAGAGAAGAGGGAAGGTGTGAGAGTTGCTCCCTTTGTGCTTGATGTGGTTGATTGGGTTGGAGAGGAGCAAATTGTTTTTTGATGGGATAGAGTCTCTGACTGAAGGGCATACTGCTTTGTAATATGTGTAGATGGTTGTCCAAGTGTAGGTCGCCTTCGGTCGATGAATCAGTTGACTCCATAGAGTCGTTATTTTTGTGACTTTTTTTGTAGTGGTTTTGGTTATTTCCCCCTTTTTATACGCTCGGATGTGTATTGGGTCTTTTTGTTAGCTGACCGTTTTGTATATGGGTGACATTCTTTTAATGTCTTTTTATGAAGTTTCTTTACTTATCAAGAAAAAAAAAGTAACACAATTTTGTTTTGTTGCCATCGGAATAGCCGAAACAATTATGTTTCCTAGGAACCGACACAAAATACTACTGGAATATCGAAATTCTAATATTTCTAGCGAAACACACCGAAATACACTTAAAACATATCAAAATGATTACTTATTTCAACACTTATTAGGAATATCCAACGATGTTCATTTCTATTTATCTCTTTTTGTTAAAAGAGGGAGGAGAGAGATTTAAGAACAACAAAAAAATCTTAAATTTATTAGAGATGTTGAGAAATTAGAAATGAGAACTAGCGCGAAGAAGATAATACAAACGTAATTACATGTGATTCTCTTTCTTTGTTAACGCAAAGTGCTCTTTCTATAAAGGTTGTCACCATTTTTTTGTGTGTCTTTTAATCCCTACTATTAGAAATTTTCATTTTCTTATGTTGGTTTTCTATTAATCGCTACATGATTTTATATAGCGATGATATATTTGACACTATTTTAACTTTTGAAGTATTTGGTATAAAGTATTACATTAATCCAATTCTAGTGTAGTTTTATATAGTCTAATACTTTAAAATGAATATATAGACTTTAAACATGTTCAATTATTGATTTGTTAAGCCTTTGAGAAATATAAAAATATACTTTAGTTCATATTTTTAAATGTTTCCTTGTGCTTTTAATTTTTTTTATCTCTGTTTTCATCATGTTTCTAGAACATTTCAGTTTTCGAGCTGACGAAAACGAAAATTTGATCCTTGCGTATTTCATGTAGGATAGACCAAGGAGGTACTCAATATAGGATGCCTATACTGCAATCTGACAAAGATGTAAGATGAGGTACCGGCATCATCATTGCCCAAGTTTGGTCTAGGTTTTTTTTTTTTTTTTTTTTAAAAAGTTTTTTTTGTTCTTTTTTGGACTTTTTTTAAAACAAAAATTGGTTCAGATGTTTTACTTTTTTGATTTCTCGTGACAAGAGGAATCAAATCTAAAAAGTATGCTCTTCCAGGATAAAGTTGAAAAAAGTTTCACTAAAGACAAAAAAAAAGCCTCTAAAAGCCTATTAAGTTGCTTTTGTTTTTTAAATCGTATCTGAATATTTTTTTTGTCAAATTTTTACTTTTCATATTCCCGTGACGAGAGAAATCTAAAAAGTATAATCATTTGGGCTAATACTAAAAAAGTTCACTAAAAGCGAAAAAAAACTTTATAAAAAAAGCTGGACTAAATGCAAGCATAGGTTGTCAATTCTGCAGTCTGACAAGCATGTAAGATGCAGCGCTGGCAGACTAGATAATAAATCAATATATCGCTATGAATCAAATTCAATTTTATACAAATTTTTTTAAAACTAATACGGAGCTAATCTTCAAATCTGAAAGCCCTTGCTCAAGGATGAATAAGTGGTAAAGAGTGGCAGATTGGGCAACCACCCTTCATTGGAATCTTCAACATTCATAATATCAATTTTGATTTGTGCGAACTGCTTTTTGATCTTTTTGTGTGGTTAAACATTCACACCTAATCGAAAATAGGTGGTCCCATGTAATTTAAAATTTTCAAGTAAAAAAAATTTAAAACTTCATATTTGGTGCCTTAGTTATTTCTATCAAGCACCGTTCCGACCCGCCGAGCACGAGACCTAAGGATAGGGACATATTCATTAATCAACATATCATTCCAGCGATTACGTCAATATTAAATGGATCCTTTATCGATCCAATCACATTCATTCCAGATAACATGGGACAACGGCCAGGCACAACATTACTTTGCATGCCAAGATAAAAGAGAATAGAGTATATCTCCATGACCAACACCTGATCCCCAAACTCTTCCCAACACTCCTATGTACAGTGTGGACCAAACTGGACTCTGCCTTGACTTGAGCACTTGTCAAAACAATCAGGCTGTGTGGCGGTGAGCTATAAGAATCCACGAGCTCACCAAACACTAGTAATAGTTATTATAATTTGGATGTTAAACGATTCAAGAAAGCTGTGTAATAATTCCGAAAACGGTATATCATTCCGAAAACAATTATAACTATGGCTTATCATTTCCATTCTCTCAACTTCATTTCATCAGTTTCCTCTTAATAGAGAAAATATATATAAACAAAAGTTCTTAAACATTTACTTCAACCAATTATGAACATCTCATTATTTTCTATCATAGTTTAAAAAAATTCTCATCCATTTTCTCTTAGTAGAGAATTACCCATTATATCAACATTCACCTCTCAATGAAGGATTTCCACAACCACTTCTCAGTGGAGGATTTCCAACAGTTTTACCATTTACTCACTAGTGATAACATATCATTCAACCATTGTCTTACTTAGTAGTGACAATAAAGTTTAAACTCATATCATTCACTTAGTAGTGATAATCATTACATATAATAAATTTATACATCTTGTTGACAAATCCTTATGGATTTGGTTTACTCAGTAAATAAGGGATTTATTTTTTTATAACTGGGATTGTACAACCTGTAAATTTTGTATTTTTTCTTTTATAACTGCTGTTAATTAGGCCCTGATTTCTAGAGATTGATTCATAATTTTGTGTAGAATCAGTTTCCTAAAATAGTGGCCATTGTACTCTATATATTTCTATTTCTTTTCTCAGTTAAAGAATAAGAGAATACCCGTTTATATGGTATCAGAGCTAGGTTGACGAAACCCTAGCCGCAGTCAGCATTCGGTCACCCTTGCGACAGCCTTCATTGCTATCGCATACCTCTGCGAAGAACTCCTCCGCTGCGAAATCCTTGCAAAAGCCTTCGGCCACCCTTGCGACAGTCTTCATTGTTGTTGTCTGCCTCTGTGAAGACCTTCCCTGCTGCGAAACCCTTGCGACAGCCTTCATTGCTGTCGCCTGCCTTTGCGAAGTCCTTCTCTGCTGCTGTCGCAAGGCCCTGTTGGAAACCCTAGCCTTATTTTTTCAAACAAATAGTCCCGAATTAGGCCCTATTTGGTAGAATTTGAATTGCTCACAATCTGTTCATTTAATTCTTATGAAATAAATTTTATAAGAAATTAGACCAATAAACTTTTCTTTCGGTATATGGCTCATCTCAAGGGAGTTTTTCTAAAGTTAATTAAAAATCATCAAAGTGGACTGTTTTTCTGCCTCAAAGAACCCGAATTGCTAAAAATTATTTTGGGATACTAAAATCCTTTTAAAATTTCTACGAAAGTTCTCATGTGTCAAACACACCCTCATTTAATTTCAAAAAATACAGAATTGGGCTTTCACTTAGATTGGATAACCAATGCATGTTTTGGAAAGTAAGGGAAGAATTCTTCTTTCTTTCGAAAATCATGGTCATGAGACCTAACCCTAACGTCCTATTATGTGATCATCATTTCTCACCACCATTCTCATATTATACACTTAGAAGTGAGGTTCAAGAACTTAAGAGGTGTGTTTCTAGGTTCATGAGTCAACTAGAACAATAGATCATGATAATCAAGAATAAGGATTAAATGTTTCTCATGAATCTTAACTTTCTTCTATCTAAGTTCCAGGGTTTCACATTAAACCACCTCTAGGGTTTGAAGAACAACTTAAAGATCAAAGGAGGAGGTGATTTAGAACATTACTTGTTTTAAGAGATGGATGATGGATCTTTTCTTTCTTCTTTCTACCTTTCTTACTTTCTTTCTTTCTTCTTCTCTCTCTCCCTCTTCTTATCTTGACCAAAATTTGTAAAGTGTGGGGGGAGGGGAGAAACCCTTCTATTCGTAGGCACTTGAGTGCTTAAATGACCAAAATACCCTTTAGTTAGGTTTGAATGAAATTGGTTCCATTTGAAGCAATAGTACCTATTTTTCCAATTTGGCTAGCTTAGTTTGGTCCCATTCTAACTCATTCTTGGAGCGCAAGTATGCTTATGCCTTGGTTGGCTTTCTAGAAGGCATTATCCCTAATTCCATGAAAAAGTGTAATCACAATGTCTTAGGGTTTTAATTCCCCTCTTTTTTTTTTTTAAATTTGGGAAACCAAATGTCACATCGCTTCCCCTCTCCTCACATGGCTGGCCGACCATATAGGTTATATATATTTATATATATATTTTATTTAAAATCATTAATGGTCTCAAATTTTCCTTTAATTACTTTTGGCCCAAGTATTCTCTTTTGGGCTTAACTTTGTTTTGTGCTAAAACGAAGTTATTGGGCTTAGTTAATTTCTTTTGGGCTTATATTAACTTTTGGCCCAAAATCTTGATTTAACTCTCTCTTGGGGCTTAAATGATCTTAGACCTTATTTAAGCTCATTTCCAAAATTTTAGTCTTGGGTCTCACCTAAGCCCATATAACTTTGGGCCTCTTGAAACTCTTAGGTTGAATTGGACTTATGTTTAGGCCCACATTCATTTGGGTCTTAACCAACTGGTTTAAATTTTTTAGGCCTCTTTTGAGTTGGGCCAATTCTTTAGGCCTACTTTTATTAAACACTTTCCTTTGAATTCAAGGTTCAAGTACTACTCTCTAAGGTTTATGGTGATAATCATCAGTTAATGACGTTCAATGCTTAATGAGCAATTACCGGGAACTTGAGGTGTCACAATTTCATCGACCAATTAAAAGCTAGGTCTTTCCCCAATGTTATAGTCATTAGACAACTTTCATTTCTAGTTTGTAAATAGTTGATTTCAGCAACTTGGGGTTAATGTAGAAATATAAGTAAGACCATGCCCATAAAAGTCCCATCCATTAGCACAAATCTTTATATCCAACTGCTTGAGGATATTATAATATTGATCATTTGTAAGAATTTTCACCGTTGATTTATCTTGGAGTAGGCTATTATTTTCTGATCTAACATTTACTTTCCTCTCATCTGTTGAGTATTTTTAAAATGATACATGTAAATTTTGTAGAGAATTTGTATTCCAAATATACACTGAGGGGAAATAAGACGACAAAGACAAAGGAAAACAAAAGAAAGTCAACTTTCTAAACTTACAAAATAATGGACGGCAAGTGGGGACAATGCCTGCACATTCTATCCATCCTTTCTTTTCATGGATTGATTGTTTATTTGACTTCATTTTCTAGGCAAGAAAAAAGTATGGGAAGAGCCTGACCTCTGTTCTTCTGCAGGATGCATTGTGGGAATCACTGTGGGAGCTACACAACTCAAAAGACTTGTTAACTTGTAAGTTGTTGTTTGAGTATTTCCTTCTATCGTCCTATGGGATAAAATTTGATTATTTTATACTTACTAGAGCACATTAGATACATAGCTGGTTGACTTCTTATTGTCTATATAGTTGAATAAAAATTATTTTGTTCTTTGTTAATGTATAGTTCATTTGTTCTCATATCTTTGTTTTGATTCAACACGCTTCATGTTTTGTATGAAGAGGATATGTGATCGACATATGTGTACCATTAAGTTTTCCTGGAAACATGTACACTCCTATGTTGTATTTACCTATAATAACTTCACAATTTGTAAATAGGCATGTCACCTATGTAAAATCTTAATTATAATCTAATTCCATACATTTGTTACGGGTTCAATACCTTACCCACTCGTCATATAATCTTAAAATAAACATTCTAGCTTTGGATGTGAAATACTTTTTAACATCATTGAGGACATGCGGATACCAAGTAGAATCCGTATGTTGATGGGATATAAACACGATACAACATGAACATATTGATTCGGGGAATCCTAAAAATGTTGGGTATGGACATAACAAGAAAAAGACAATATATGGATGTGATTGTTTTATATTCATCAATTATTGTAGCAACTATGAAGCATGACAAGGTGATTGTTAAGTATATATATATATATAC